>MU951208.1:4482-14779 GCA_036418165.1 Cooperia oncophora
GTTCGTATTTGTTTTCGTTTTTGGTTTGTCACTATTGTGTCCATCCTGCAAATCCATGTCAATTGCCCTGTAAACGCCTGTCAAGCTTCGCGAAATGGTACTAGCGTCACTGGAACGGCACTTATATTCTCTTTCCCAAATCTTGACCAGTCATTTTACAAGTTTGACAGGGGTTTACAGGACGCCTGATAACACGGCTTACAGGGTGTTGACAAGGCTCACCGGTTTTAACATGTATGCAGTTTACAGGATTTGATATGCTGACAAACGCTTACGGGTGTTCCCCCCACTCCACCAGTTATTAGCGCCCAGCCGTTTATCGATGTCGTCGAACTTCTGAGAGATAAAGGGATCCAATCGTTGATTATTCTGGTTACTTTTCCGCCCTATGAAGTAAAGTAGGCCAATCGAATTCGCTGAATAGTGTTGTTGTCGTCATCGATGTTCCAGTCGAGGATGCTCGTTATGCGCTTCTAAAAAAGTTTGCATGCTCACGGAGTTTCATCTTGGACGTCATTGCCACCCTGGACGATAATCGTATGACGTCAGCGACTTTGCGACGACTCCCTGTTGAACTCTGCCTGGAAGGATGGTTTGGAGTTCACAATGTTGTCAAGGAAGGAGCTTTTGGATCACCGGGAGAGGAGCTACTTTCGTAACGCCCTTTGGAATAGATGGAAATGTCGCTAGCTCAATAGCAAAAGGCTATGTGGTGATTTATGGTGCCAGTTTATCGTCCGGATTACATTTTGCTGCGGCACGAAAATAGCGAAAGCCTTCCTTCCTTCCTTTTTCAGAATCCATCCATTCGGGAATGCGAGCTGATTTTCGACAAGAAATGACGGCTGAGGTTTTCGTATCCCAGAATCCGTTTGGTATCGAATATCATTCTAGCTGGCTTTAGTTCCCTGTTATCAACAGCATCTTGCAGGGAAACCGGAAAATCGATAGGATAAGCAAAATGCGTGTTGACATCCTAATGCATAAGATGTTTTTTCACGATTTTCTCGGTGAAACGTGATTACTGACTAATAGACCCACTGTGCTAGCTTTTTACATGCGCAAAATCCCGAGAATTTGAAATTGCAGATTTCGATTTCCAAGTATAAAACCTTACATAGATGTTACTTAGGTTCGCAGTTGAGGTGAATTCACAAAGCCTCGAGATAAGACCTCAATCTAGGGACCTATCTAGTACTAGTCGGATTCGAAAAAAAACGTGAACACTGCTGTGCAGAAAAACGAGGCGAAAGGAAACAGGAGAAGTGCAAGCAGCTAGATTGGGCTGTCACACAAACCAACCTAATGGCACACCTGTGTCAGAAAAAATAAGAGGCTCTGGCGGATATAACTCGTCACCAGAGGAGTGAGGCAACTTTTAAGGATGGCGTTCCTCCGGCTTATGATGGCCTCTTTGCCCTTGTCGTTAACTGTAGAGTCATGGGACAGCCTTTGAATGTGGATCGGATCCTTCGTACAAAGCTCTATGGCCATCACGCTGTCGCGAGAGTGATGAATGTCATGCTAATACTGTGACGGGAGGGGGGGGGGACGGGTGAAGCGGCAGTTTCCTTCAGTATGTATCGGTAAATCATTTCTTCGCACGAATGACGAGGGAATTTGGCGCCTAGACTTGCATCAGCTACTTAGTCATCAATCCATGTACTTCAGAGTCCATCATTCCTATGTGCAGCTGGAAGCCAGGGGCTTAAGTCCAAGTTGGAGGTGGAAGAGCGAGGCATGAAGCCCATGGAAATTTCTAATCGTGGACCGTTAGCGGTCGTTGTCTAAAAGACTGGGCACCTGGTGAATTCTACTTCTGAACCTGCACACAATTGGCTTAGTCGTGCTAGGCTTTCTTGGGCTCGATGATGGTGAGGAGAAACTTCAGTTGCCATGACCGTTGAGAGTAGCGATGCTTACTCCTTGTAGAGAAAAACATCTCAGGATATCATATAGTGAGTCTTCCATAAACTTTTGCACTCGAAGAGCGAAGTGTCCTTTTTATTGCTCACCTTGCTCACCCTGTATGGTTGGAATTTATTTCTGCTGGGTTCCCTGCGTCAAGTACAACACGCCGTCCTAAGGACAAACACATTCGAGATCTTAGGGCATCGCTTCGAAGTAGTTTGCTTGAACTCTGCGAGTTGACTCCTGCGTGATGCGATTTCGCAATAGGTTCATTCACAGATGAGTCACAAAAGAAGAATAGGCGGTTCACCGGTAAAGTTTAATGGAATAGCATACCATGTGGTAGCATTGTTCCAGAGGGGTTTGTCATCAACAAGGGAGAAAAGGAAAGGGAAGAGATCATGTTGGTTTCAGAATAGTTCACATGAAAGATAGTGCGGCCTTGACAACCGAATCGGCGCGCGTGACGTGGATTTTGGTATGGCGTCAGCTCGTTTTCCAACAGTCCTGGCCGGATAAAGCGAGCTATGAATGGTGGAAAATGAGCTGGCGTCGGTCCAAAATCCATACCATACTGTCACACTCCGTCAGTTTGGTTGTTGAGGACTGTAACCGTAGCGTTCAAGACCGCTTCGATGTAGAGGTACACCCTGCTACAGTTATTTTGCATTTAATCACGGATGCCCGGGTGCCGTGGAGGAGGGACAGTGGTTTGGCGTTCCCCAACCCTTTCTGGGATGACCCACACCTTTTACATAAGTTCAGAAACGCTACGACACTTGAATGATTTGTTCTGTTCTGTGGACTTATCTGTGGCAGCCTACAGAGCAGGGTGTTTATCCTCCTAGATGAGTCCGGTATGAAATCAGCCGATTTGCGTCCTAAAGGTAAATTCTGGGTCGGATCTTTCCGCGACCGACTAAACCTTCCATCGCTGTGGCACTGCTTGTTTGGCGCCGAAGCTGTTTGAGAAGATAAAAATATTCCCGTGTCTTTAGGCGGGCCCCTATAGGTCACATTGCGTAGCCCAAACGGCTACGCGAATTCAACTGTATGGAATGGCTGCGCTGTTTGTCGACGGGGGGGCATTTTGTATTATCATTGCTTCCCTAGTTCCGGCTTACAAACCTCACTCTGGTAAAACTTGTGCACTCTTGTGAAGCTGAGAAGATCGTATAGGCCACTATCCTAAGACGCTGTCAACGTCGGAATACGGCTGCTAGATGGGTCGACACATCTATGGAAAGCAAAATGCCCCCTCCCCCGCCGACAGACTGCGCCTGGAATGGCTATTCGAATCTCATTAAGATTCTGGCCGGAAAGTAAAATGCAGGGCTGCGTACCAGCAACTGCTTAAGCAATCCCCTGGTTTATCCCTTCATATCGCCTAGAGGCTAATCGCCACGAGCGTGTCTTGACTACCCGCTTCAAGGTAGAAGTGGGGCTGCTTGGTCCACCAAAGCTGCTAAGGGTTTTGTGGGATGTCCGGTTTTTAGACTAACGTATGGTGGGCTCAAAACACTCATTTTAAGACATGTTTCCCTTTTTTTTATTTAACACAAAGACACAAAAGTTTAGTTAAAGCACCTGCTCACCTCGTCCTAACAGACGTTCACGCGCTATCGTCCGAATTTAATTCTATGCAATCACGTTAAAACAGATCTGTTTCAAGTCTTTTCCAGGCTCATGTTACAGTTCCGTGCGCAGCTTGTCACATACGATTAGTTCGCAACTGGGCGTTAGTGGCTGTATGAACAGATAGCGATTGAAGGAAACATTACCAAAGAAGGGATATTCGGGTATGTCATGCAAGACACGCTGGGAAAAACTGCTGCTGGGAAAAATTACAAAATACGAGCTCCCTAAAATTCCTCCTCTGGTGTGAGTCCCTTCTCCACCAAAAAATACCTAACCCTACCATATTCCAAAATTTTCCCAACTTCCCACTTCCTACTCCCTTCAGATAGAAAAATAAGGTAGAAAAGTTGGCTCCGTCTAAGCGCGCTGGAAGGGCGGGGGGGGCAAAAAGTATGAACGAACTGTCTTTACTTGTTTACGTTGATGAAGTTCTGATACATAATCTAGCATGGACTCTTCCGACTCTTATTCCCTGATGTGGGTACTCTGTTCTCTCACGTTCGCATTTAGGTTTTTCATGCGATTCTAAGAGCTCATATAATTGAGAGATTCTCTAATGAGGTCTCTTGGAATATCCCCCTTTTAGTTCTGCAAATCACGTCGGACTAACTTTTCTTTCCGCAGGGAGAATTTGAAGGTTATACGTTCAACACGCCGTGCGAATCAGCCTTTTGCAAGCTGCAAGAAAAATAATCGGGGCGGTTGTTACGAGGGTGCTAGCCCAAAGTAGGTCCCCAATTCAATATGTTACATGTTAAAACATGCCACGATGTCCCACAACCTGTCAAAACACTTTAATGGCGACGGAATCGGCACTTTATGTCGTGTACCCCCTTTTTTATGCCTCGCCTATACCATTTATTTGTTTTTTGAAATTTCTTTGCTGTAATGATGGAAATGTCTTGCTCAATCCATAGGTTGTGGAGGGGGGGAGGGGGGAGCGTCTTGTACTATGCTAGTTCATGCTACCCACCTGTACTCTTGTGAAGCTGCAATGTGGTACTATCATGCCTCTTTTACCCAGGAATTTAGTACGTATATCGTACAATGGTACCCATGTTACTAGCTGCTGAGCTACTAAATTTGGCGCCTCCACCAATCCGGACTGCGCCAACTTTTGGAAGTTTGATAATCTGTTGTTATGCTCTTTGTTTAGCGTCTGTTTCATTATTTGACTTGCTGAGTAGTCAAAATCGGCGTTGACCTTTTCAGAGCTTTACTCTTGTGCCCCTTCTTCCTACCAAGTGTCATTAGGTCTGCCCATTATGGATGGGTGCGCAGATACTGCGTTGAAGGTCTTTTCCAATAAGAACGCTGATCATATTTGTCCATTGGCTTTGTGGGGTTTCTGACATAGGAGGCCTTTGCTACGAATATTTTTTCGATTTTTTCCAGAATCATTTGCCAGGGCGAATGATGAATTGCGCGGTTCCAAGCAAGTCGAGTTTGCTTGCCCGTACTACATTTTGCGACAAATTTGAATGAACTATGATTTGTTCGTCACGCCTTTTGTTTTTTTTTGCGTCTGCGTCGGCGAAAAACGTCCGTGAGGTGCTCTCTATCTTATGAGTTTTCGGTGATTCAGAAAGATTGATATACGAATTCTAGGGCCTCTGCTTATCTGCAAATGCATTTTTACGATCAGTAGACGTGCGGGTTAGAATCAGCGTACATTATTTCAGAGGATTCCTTAGCGAGAGAATCATGTTTGAGTCGCATGGGAGCGGGGAGGGACTGTCAGCACGAAGCGAACCTGCCAATGTTTGTGTCAGCTCCAAATGTCAACTCTCCATAAAGAACACCTATAAAATCTTGTAAAGCAATGAAATACCATACAAATACCATTAACCATGGTGCTCGACGAGCTTGCTCTGGCTTCACAAGAGTTCACAGGTTTCACCAGAGTGAGACTTGTAAACCGGAACTAGTGAAGCAGCGAAAGTGCAAAATGCCCCCCCCCCCCAATCACAGCACTCCGCCCGAAATGGTGCGGAAATTAGGGAGGTGTAGTGAGTTTCACACTTTCTCGTGTATCCTGGTGCAGTTCATACCGCTCCCATTTCCCCATCCCTCTCCTTCAGCGATTGCTTGGAAAGTGGAGGTAAAAAAATGAATTTGTGAGGAAGTAAGAATTATATGGGTTGGAGGGAGTCATACTGGAAGCAGCGGTGCTTTCTGGACGAACAATTTTATCGCATTGTCCTCACATGCCCTGTTCAAAAACGTTCTTTACCAGAGGTCCATTACTCACCTCGGATATACTGGAAACTGAAATTGCTCTCTATCTCTTATCTCTATTTCTCTCTTCAATTTCACGTAGTACATTTCATTTTTAACAGCTATTTCAGATTCGTACGTACTTATCCTTACCATTTAATGCGGCTTCCCGCTTGGTTGGAGGTATAGCGAATCGGGAGATTCCCGTATGGTTACGAGAACCGCTACTCGGATTCTTTGCACGTATGTATGACTGTCGAATGGATGAGGCTGTTATGCCGGATTTTCGGGTGAGTTGACGTTTTCGAGAATATTTTTTCCTACAAGTGTTTTTTACATGTGAAATTTTTTACTATAAATACACCTCCCTGTTCGAAGAAGCAGCACAAAAATGGCAGGCGATCAGGGCTATACGGGTCGAAGTCAGCTTCTTTCTCTATAAAAACCAATGCCAGCGACGCCTTCTTGGGATTTTGTTTATATGATTTTGAAGGCTTTCACATAGTTACTACCTGGCTGGGATGCAAATTTCATGACTTGTGAGGTTGCACGCCTAGTTGGGCGTCAATTTAGGGAAGTTTCTTTCACATAATATTACATTAACGTGTTGGAGCAATGAGGGTACAAGTGAAAAGTCAAATCCAGACGGTCATACCATAATTTACTTACATAAGATCTTCACTAAAACATCTTATTATTCCTTTACTTGTTCCCGGATTCGTGAGCTCGGCGACAGAGGGCTACTGTGCGTCGTGGTCTGTGGGAGGCTTGATTTAAATGCTGATATCTGTGATAGATGTTGTTTGTTTGTTATAAAGAAGCGGTGTCAGAAATTTACCTATCCACTGGAGTATGGGCGCAGGAAGCAATCGACATCACCAGGCATTACAGCGCATTCCATAACGGATTCCGCGATCCACGTGCTGGGTGGTGATGAACTCGCTTTGTTTCCGTATCATAAGAAAAAAAGACCCGCCACCTCTACGGGAACAGGCCACCGTCGCTGTTCGGCGAACTGGCAGTGATGTCATCCATAACGAGGCGATCATTCAACAGTGCCCAAACTCGTGGACAGGGCGCAGTCGCCAAATCGGCAGGACGGGTTATTCACATTTTAGTGTGTGGGTGAAGATAGTTAAATTGGTGTAATCAAGGATTGATTTTATGTCTTTATATCAGTAATTGAAAAATGTATAGTCGAGCAAGATACCTGTTCGTGAGTTCTTTAAAGATCTCCATAAGCGAGGTTTCTACTGCAAGGGCATATTTATGTTGCCTGAAAGGAACACCAAGCGAAAACGGACATAGTAGCAGGGTGGAATGTTTATCAGCAGAATGCTGTGCTATAGGCGGAAAGCCTTGACCCAACGCGGGAATCGAACCTGCACCTCACACCTATGGGCTAGTGCACTATCCGTTACGCTACGAGCTAGCTCTTATTCTCTCGTAGCCAAGTTCATCAGGGATATAGATCTAATCCAAGTCTCATGCTAGGTAAAAGCGCACAGCTGCGAAGGAGGAGACGGCCGGCATATGGAACTTGGTGTAACGTTAAGGACCGGGGCGACCCGCACTGGTTAGTCGGAGACTTTCGCCATAGGCCCGCATTCTTGAGTAACTTCCGATGAGAACTTTATGCGCTAAATGCAGTATATGTAACAAACGTTAGATTGTCTAAACAAAAATGTTCTTTCAAAATATCAACTGCATGGCTGTTATCGTCATTGCGTAGCGTTAACAATCGATTTAACCTGGCATTATCAGTTACTAGTGAAAGTTCTATGGCGAGCCCACGTACAACGTTGTGGTAAGTCTGAAAATTTCATAGTAGCCCATGTGTACTGTCGACTTGATTGTTAGCTACGTTGTTATAGTTAAGGAGCTATAATTGTGTTGTTAACAATAAGAAAAAATATGACATGGAAAAGGGAATTCTCATACAGAATGGCCGTTTTTCGCCCGTTCTCAGACGAATAGGTGGTATCCGTGTTTCCCCTTTTGTTCACTTGTGTGACTTCAGCGAACTGATCAGAGAGTTCTGCAAAGTTCCACTGGCTCAACATAAGACCTTACTCTATCCCAGTGGCTGTTCAAATTTACTGAACCCCCCCCCCCCCATCCTCGTTCTGAATGCACTTTTTTGCCACCAATTATTGGGGCAATTTGGCAGGCCTGGTCCTCCACGAGAAAGCCCGCCTTGTTATCTAAAACTAAACTGGTCCAAGGGCAAAGTAATGTTCGTGACTAATTCAATAGTTCTTTTCAGTCATATCCGTCGTTTGCGGCCTTTTTCAACCGACAGCTGAAAAAGGAAGTCCGACCAATCAGCGCTAGTTCATTGGCGAGTTTTTTTTTCATCGAACACTTTTCTTCTCTCGATAAGAGTTTTGTCGATATATTTTAATTTATGATTTTTTTCACTTTTCTTTTCTCAGGTATCACCAGCGGACGGAGTGGTATTACATTATGGCAAGGTAGAGGATGGAAAGATTGAATATGTGAAAGGTCATGACTATGAGGTAGCATCGTTCCTCGGTGATGTCGAGATGACGCAGAGGGTGAGCGAACAGTTTTTACCCCTTAATTTCCTTTAATTCTGATTTCATTTTCAACTATTTATCGCAGCTGTTAAATATCGAACGTAAAATCGGCGGATCGCGGAAGTGGGAGAATCAGTTCTGCGTCTCCCCGGTCGTAATCGCTGAGATGCGTCACACACCCTCTAACTGGTGCGTGTCTGGTAGATGCATAGGTGGAGCAAGCTCGTCCAGCCACCATGATAAAACCTGTCAACTCTCGTAAGGCTCTCTCGATGGCTCGACACGTCGATGGGAAGTGGCAAAAAAGCAAAATGCCCCCCCCCCCACACCCGAACTGCGCCGTCGCCGATTATTTGATTCTTCTATATGCACTGCTTTTCGCGGTTTCTCCAGTTCTCTGAATTCCGGATTCCCAACATAGATGGCAAGAACTCTTCCAGCCTTCGAAATGATAACAGTCCTAAAGTGACAACGCCATGGAAGTTGAGCTGCAGCCGCTCGGGCATGTGATGAGACAACCGTTATCCGCCACGCCGGTGGGTGTCGCGCGCGACGTCGCGCTCACAAATGACGATGTTTCTTGGATGTAAATGGCTACAATAGACAGCCAACAGTCATAAATGCCGTCGATGCCTTTACTCTGTTTTGAACTGCCAAATGGCGATCCCCTTTCACTGTGAGTTAAGCGTACTTTTCACCATTAGTCTGTCAGCGCAGAGCCCAATTCAGCCCGTGTCAACGTCAGGACCCAACACCCGTCACTGTAACCTCAGTCGTAGGAGCGTCACTCTTTTTGACGACAAACTATAGTTCAAATCCTTTTCAATAGGACCAACCTTACTCTTTTCCCTGCGCTCACTCTAACCTTCATGCTGTTCTGTGACCGCTCTGACCTCATTGCACATTTCAGCCAGTTTCATGCATTATAAAGTCATACATGCCCGTGTCCTCTCTTATTTGGGAGGAAATCATCTCTCCTAACTTGCGATAATGGTGTTTTGTACCTCTCGATCCCTTGCCGGGTTACGTGACATACATTGAAATGGGCATAGGTCTTACTGCGATAATTCTGACCGCAGACTTAACAGGATAGCAGCTGCCAAAACATCGAAATATCGCAAAAAACGTGACTAGTTTTTAGCGGAGCAGGTATGGCTTTTATCAAGGAGTATCAGTTTTGAGCCATTATCATGTGCGAAAAACTGGATCGTCTGAGGTCACAATGACCGCAGCATGCTATACAAACGAGAGAGTGCAGAGAAAAACGGAAGATCGACGCGTTCAAAGGGATTAAGTTCAAGTTGTACGTAGACCACTTCGTCGGCCGCACATCTTTTCTCTGCGCTCTGGCCTTTCGCAGCAGGACCCTCTCTACTCTCTCTGCGTCTGCATCTCTCAGAGCGACACGCACTTTCTGTGCCTGTTGGTCAACTAGCAAGAAAACACTCC
This sequence comes from Cooperia oncophora, assembly GCA_036418165.1. Lineage (NCBI taxonomy): Eukaryota > Metazoa > Nematoda > Chromadorea > Rhabditida > Trichostrongylidae > Cooperia > Cooperia oncophora. Next base: position 14,238 of record MU951208.1, read on the forward strand.
GCGTCTCTGCCTCGATGCCACATGGGAAGTAACGCCCTACACCCATATAGGACCGCAAGGAAGTGGAATTTTCCGAACAGCAAGTTATCATTTGCATCACTGGATCCACAAGCCATTTTTGCTCTTCTCTGATGTTTTAGAGCCGCTCAGGAGAACTGAGCCCTACTCACATATCCCACGTACGTTCTGGAAAAGTTTCCTACGTGCTGGAGGACCTCGAAAGTCGCAGCAGTACTCAAAATATTGTAAAATCACTGATTATTACCATTGTAAAACAAAATAATAGCTTTTCGTAATGCAAATGCAGACACGCGATAAAGAATGTTGTTATTCAGGACGAACTCGATCTTTATCAAGTGGTCATATACCTTGCACCGGGTAACTATCATGCTTTCCACTCACCTACGCGGTGGGTCGCAAAAATGTGTCGTCATGTGCCAGGTATTCCATCAACCAATTCCTACATTTTATCAGCTTTTGCTACTTTCACTTTTAATTTGATTTTCAAGGTCTTCTACTTTCCGTCCGTCCATCACTCCTCA
>MU951210.1:0-10496 GCA_036418165.1 Cooperia oncophora
TCGCACGGTGAGATGCGTTTTGGGGCTGATCCAGCAGAGTTGCAACTGCAATGTTTGATTGGATTAATGTAAACCTCCAGCTGGACGAATTTCGGCAAGCCATTTTTCGCTGTGGACCTGGGTTTTGAATTTTCTTGAGTTTGCCTGTCCTTTTCATGGCATTTAGTGCTGGGTGATGTGGCAAAACGATTTGCAAGCCAGGGGGAGAAGGGTGGGTGGGAGGAAGTTGCACAGAGGTCCCATGGTCCTAGTCAGGGTATCGATGTCAGTAATTCCGAAATTTCGTACACTTAAACTGCTGAGGGAGAGTCTTGATTTAGGGTGCACGCAGTACTTTTTCGCCTTTCTCTTTTCTTAGCAAATGCGGCTGCTGAGCACTAAGCACCACCGCGCAGTCGCAGCATCTGTTTCCTACCTAACAAAACACGCGGCGAAATCCAACAAAGGAAGATCAGAACAAGTTTGTGGTTCACTTTGCAAGCGCGCTCCCGACAGTCGTAATGCAGTTTCCAGTCTTTCACTCCTAGCCGTATTTGTAATCAGGAAGAAAAGGAGATCGAGCTTAACACTGCGTAGTTCTGAGTTACTTCAAAATCCTTCAAGGCTACAAATTCAGCCAAGGTTAGGCTACAGCGCCGCTTGATCCAGCTTCTCGAGTTGAAACCCATTTGAAAGCTCCCGAACCTAAGTGTTTTGGAAAGAACGGTGACTGATGTATTTATAGAAGCCTGATCCAACAAAGAAAATCGAGGAAACGGCCACTGTGACCACTGTGACCACTGTGAAAGTTGAGGACACCACCACCAAGAAAGCCGAGGAAACCGTCGCAGCGGCTATTGTGAAGGCCGAGACACAAGTCGCGCATGCTGCCGATGTGGAGAAGAAAGAACCAGAGAAGCCTGAAATCAAAAAAGACTGAGGGACATATCGCTGATTGATGGTGCAACTAATTTTATTAAATAAATTTTAGTAATTTATTGAGAATTTGCCGAGTTTGCAACCGTTGATCATTGCTTCCTTTTGTCAATAGAGGATATAAGTCAACGAACTGTCTCGCTTTTCGGAATTCTGTTTAATTAACCATAGTTTTCACTGGTCCTGTGTTAGGAGAGAAGGTGATGAAGGGCACTCACTTGAGCACCATACAGGGGGGAGCCAAAAAAGTCACTTCGACCGAGTCACATATCAGCAAAGTTTTCGCCCAGACAGAGGACGTGGATACGAATACGAGGGGGGAAGATACCCAAGATGTTCCTCGATAAGCAGGAGTGGCTCTCACCCATCACCTTCATGTACACCAAAATATGAAGTCATCTCCAGTCGCAGCAGCGCTTGAACTGGAGAAGACTTTGAATTCATGTTCACTCAAAGCAGACTGCGAAACTTCTAGAAAGGAGTATCCGCCGATGGATAGCCACCTGGTGCCAGTACGTGCTCCAACATCGAAGCAGCCTCCCAACGTCGCACGGTGCTAGACAATGCATCTCACCCAACAGTCCAAAGGCGCTGGCTTGAATAGGTGATGGACCGGACGGTTACCCTGGGAATGGATAAGACCAAATGGTTTCGTTCGTGGACGTCCGGCCTGAAGGTGAGCGCTGCGTAGTTTACATTGGGTCAACCTGAAGAATATCTTTCCTTACATGTGGTACGCGTCGTACTTCTTGGAGTAAACTTTGTACTGCTACAGGGCAATTGAGCGGCCACAACATGAAATTCCATGGCCACCCGCACCTTGAAACACTCGCCACTTGGAATGGAAGGGGCTGAGTACCTAAAGAAGATGGAATATCTAAGTAGGTCACCTGACCTGAATCCCCTCAATTACCCGGTTCGGGCGGAGTTCAATAGGGTGGTCTAACGGGGCGGAAAAATCTTACTATCCTCGGGCTTATTCTCAGGCACCACAGTCGCGTGTCCGTGCCAGAATGCTCTTGATGGCGCAAGTCCAGAAGGCCATGGCGGAGGCTCTTTAGTATGTTGGTAAAAATGTCCGATCAGAGTTCAATAAAGTGTAACTTATAGCGCCTCGAAAGTCAATAGAGAAAAGTGACTTTTTTTGGCCCCCCTGTATATCCTTCTAATGTAACTGTCTATTTCAGACACTAATTCCAATGGTATTATAAGTACAGTAATAACAAATGGGCAGAAACTCTGATCACGACTAGGGTCGTCCTAACAGTCGTTTACAATTTTTTTATTTATTAATTTACTGCACTCTGGGTGCTCTCAAAAACTGACAGGGCACGTAAATATTGTTAAGTAAGCAATGTCAACCGTTAATTGAGAAAAAAGAAAAAGCACAATAAAGTCAAACAAATAGAAAAAAAGACAGGCAAACCACGTTGCCAGACACTCGAAAATTTCAAGAAACCGCAAGCTTAAAAGCATCAATATCTATAAAAAGTTGTGGCTTTGTTTAAAAAACATTAAATAGGAGAATACGATCAACTATTCTTAGATTATGTTACAGGAACCTAGCCAATCCATTCTTGTAGCGCATTTTATGCATCAGTGATATAAAGCGTGAAGTCTAAAGTGGAAGCATTTGAACGCTGAATATCAAGCATGCCATATAGCTAAGGGCACTACTTCTGTCAGCAAGTCCTGCAGGTCTTGTAGTAGGCAGGAAGCGCTTCAGCTCAGGAAAGCATAGAGGGACATTTCGTGAGCTACCCTATGCTCCCATTGATGTACGATGTTTTACACAGTTTGCGAGATCACTTTTTCCACAAAATAATAACCCACTTCCAAGCTCCTTTCCCTTCAGCTCAGCGGCTAATGCCGTTTTTGTCCTTGAACTTTTGCTCCAGCAACTTCGGCACCGAGCTCATTTTTAAATTACCTAAGTCGCCAAACCCGCTGAAAATATGTACACAAGGGTTATTTACCATCCTGATTACAATTATGACACTCATTCTTGGCGCTGGCGCCAAGGGATGACACTACGATTACCTCTTGGGCTCAGCCTTAGCGGAGCGCAGGTAATCGTAGTGTCATCCATTAGCGCCAGCGGCAAGAGTGAATGTCATATTCGTAATCAGGATGTTAAACTACCCCTACATACAAGTTTTTAGCGGATTTGGTAACTTAGGCAATTTAAAAATGAGCTCGGTGCCGAAGTTGCTGGAGTCCAAATGGTATTAGCCCAGCTCAGCTTACCATTTCCCTACATCCTCCTCGGAATCCTTATTTCCCTGACTAACAACGATTCCTTGTCTCCATGTATTCCTGCTCTAAATAGTGTCTAAAATAAAAAAGAACAAGAAACGGCGTGAAGAGCTCGCAGGTATCCACGAAATGGCGCAATCAAAGTCTACAGGTCTGTATATTGCGGCGCGGTGCGTTAATAATAATCAACTGGGTCCCTCCACAACCCAGCCCTCCAGGGCAATATTCAAAAACTGTGGTACTTCGCCGTTTGGAGAGGAGAGCACGCTCTTCTGTGCAGTCGTCGACTATCGCGGGCCACTTCTGAGGGAAAAGAGTCAAATGAGGATACATCTAGCAGTATTAACGAAAGAATAAAACAGTGTGGTTTTTTGACAAACTACTGCGCAATCTTCTGTCTGAGGACGGAAACGACGGAAACAAATGAATGATGGCCTTATCAGTGAACCGCAGGGAGTCCTATTCTGAAGTGGAACTCATTTTTCTTCCACACTTCCTTGTTGGGATAAGCCTTGAGTGGACCCAAATACACAAGGGAGACAGTGCAGAGGAGTAGCAGCAATGCGGATGTTTTCCAAATGAACTGGCTAGCTGAAAGCCACTTTCCTTTCCTCACTGATGGTAGAGGTCCTAAAGTGATGCTTCTATAACTGGTTACCGCAGTCGTTGCTCTGCGACTTAGCATTCTAAACAAGACCTAAACGGGATGTGCGCTAATCAACGAATCCACTTTACTTATATCTATATAAACCACATTTGTGACTGCTCAAGTCCATTCAACCTCCATTGACTCTCACTCTTCTGCTCTTTTCGTAAAAAGACTGCTCGCCTCGCTTTGGCTTCTTAGGCGCCGTACCTCAGGGGTGTTGTGCTCTGTGGTACAGCGTCGGCGACTTTCTTTGCAGCAATTGGAAACAGCGTCTGCTACAGACCAGGCTCTTCTTTGTACAAGACGGTTCCCAATCACAGGGAATGTTCCACTTTCCAAAATCGCTGGCGCTAGATAAAAGCGCTATGGCTTAGCAACGACGATGTAGCCCCGCTTTCGCGACCTGAATCCACCTCTATGATTTGGTTTTATCAACGCCACATGTAGGGATGGTGTCTCAATCATTTGTATATTCTCTACACCGTGGTCCACTGAACAGCTTACCCCTCTGCTACCAGCCTCTCTCTTTCATGTGCTCATATAATCCTCAGATCCAAGTCCTTCTTCGTGGTCTTTATTTAGGGGATTTTCGTTTGTTTTTCTTTTCTTGACTGTTATCCCACTTATCACATGATCCAGTGGTTAGCAGCACTACAACCTGCAGATGGGGGGTCACCTGCACTACCTTCAGGGTACGAACTATCTCTGAATTAGCGAGTCAAAAGATTGGAAACATTTCATTTCCAGTAGGAGGCGACTAAGGCACACCGTCATTGTTATTATCTTTTTCGTATAATCGAGAGTTCTTTGTGACTACTGTATTTAGGATGAGAAGTGCCATCGTGTTGCTGGCGGTAATATCGTCTGCTTCCGCTCTGTTCTTCAACATGGGAGGAAACAGTTGCAACAACTGCTGTAAGATATTTGCACTACTGCCTTAGGGTGAACTTGGGGTGTCGTTTTCAAGAGTTTTCTTTTGCAGTTATTCTTTTAACAGGCACAGTTGATACCGTCTAATTTAGACGGGGCGGTGAAAGGAGGCGTGAGTGAGCCCTTCCACAGCGTTTTCTGCCACTTGCTGTTTTCTATCTGAACGCGATCATTCATGATAGCAGAACTACTGGGAGCTTACATCCACGCCTTCTGACACGGTCCCGCCAAAGCGCGACGAGTCAACGCTACTCCAGTTCTGCGTGAGCGAAGCTTAGTTGAAAGCTTCAGGCTCAGAAACTAGTTTAGTCCAGCTAGAGCTATATTTGACAACCATTCGTACCTAAAGGTGCTAGAAAATGTAAACAGAACGATTCTGAAAAAACTGTGCTTTGTAGCTTTCGATCACGCCATCCTGAGCTTCATAGTGAGAGAGTGTAAAAAATAAACCTGTTTTAGGCTGCTGTTGCGGTGAGTATTACTGAAGAAACTGCTTGGTAAACTTACGTCCTATGTGACTAACAGTGTACGCGACTCTCAGTTGAAATTGTTTGAGTTGAAACTTGCCAACAAGAACTAACATTTCCCTGGCTCTTGAAGCTACGGTAAGCTACTGCATGATTCGCTCGGTAGGCAACCTGTTTTGGCCAGAGTTCAGCGGATCTCTAACAACTCAATCTAAGTTCACCTAGTTTCTTATCATTTTGTATTACATAGCTGTATTGTCTATACTCACTGTAGAAGTTCTGTAAGCCTGAGTTCTGTGATTAATTTTGTTGATTCGAGGACAAGCTGCGGCTGCTCCACCACCTCCTCCTCCACCACCTCCGCCTCCTCCACCACCACCACCACCTCCATCATGTTGTTGTGGTGGATGTGGAAGGAAAAAGCGTGAGGTTTCGAGGTTAATCACGAGTGCGCACAACGAGACCTGCAGTAGCAATGAGCTCCGAAAGATTATGACAAAGGTGATTTCGCTCCAAATACTGATTGAAAGTTCTCAACCGTGATAGCCGGCTACCATTTTGCCCAGGATGTAGATTAATCCATTGGATATAAATAAAAAAGATGTGCCATGATGTGCCTCAACCCCTGGACATGATTCAAGAGCTCATTATGATGCAAAGAGGCGCCCTTGAAGAAGCTACCCAGCAGTGTCAGTTACTAGTGCGTGGGCAGAAGGTGTTTCCGGTCTAAGCTGATGTGGTATCAATATTCGGAGATCCCACCACTCGTACGCAGAAAATTCTTACCAAATCCATCAAATGTTAGATTTTTCGACCCAAGTGTAGCCTAACGTTCGAAGAAGGGGACAGTAATAGGTATGTGATGCATAAGCGTAACTCCAAAGATGCCGAGACTCTAAAGATGCCGGGGAAAACGGTAGCGAGATTTGCCTCTCGATGAAATTTCGACACTTCTGGGTGTTCAGCTATTGTTGTTTTAACTTTCGAGGTTTTCGGGATGGAACAAGTGATCTAGCAGCAATCAAAAGTAAGGATTTGTTTGAAGATTCCCAAGGTTACAGAAGTGCTATGAAAAGAATAGCCTCAATTTCGAACAACAATAGAAAATCACCCTAGGCGAGGTTGCTGTATTCGACTCTTCAGGCTATCAAAGAAGACGTTCATCTCAGTCTCATAGCCATCACTGAGAGTTTGGAGGACAACTACGGTTATGTTACGGTCTGCGATGATAAGGTGAGTCCTTTCTCGTGGAGCTCAGGTGCTTATAATAGCGGAAATTTTAGAGATCGCTTGATAAAAAACTAAAAGCCTTTTTTCTACGACTCAAAAATTTTCCCGTTGGAATTTATCAATTAAGCCATAAGCGCTACGGTAGATACGGGTGCATGTGTCTACTCATATATCTGCGGTGCTGCATGATATATGCAAAGTGATGATCCATCTCACATAACAAATACAACTCGTCATCTTCTGGAAGAACCCGATGGGAAAAAGAAAGACACATCATTGATAGTCGGCCTGGATTAAATCGGAATAGTCGCTGGAGTTATTGGCACATTCCGTGATAATAGTCTGATGGCAGAAATTGATGGGAACTGACAAACACTCACGAAACGACTCGCCACGGCAGTCTACGATCGCCAGCTTCCTCATTGTGCGACAAACCCATAAAACCATTGCATGGTGGAAGGCCACATTCTAGTAGTCCTAATGGTGATCGTTAAGATTGTTAACAAGGCAAACAACGAGGTCTAATAGGAAAAAATCTTAGCTGAAGTGACGAAGATCGGACAGTTATGGAATTTTAATATGGAACAACCTCACAAATTGAAATCTGCTTCAGAAAATCTCGATTGCGGCTCGTACTGATGACTACTGCGTTATTGGAAGAAACGGTGTACATTGCGCTGTCTTCCGACTAAAAGCTGATGAGAAAGGTAGGTTCTTAGAAGAACTCTCAACACTCTCCTCTGTAACTCAGCTCATTCTAGACGAGATTGAAAAAACGGTAAGGACCGATAGCAGAGGTGAAGATTCCGTCGAGGAAATACTGGAGGAGACAACAGAAATCATCGTGAGAAAGACCAACTAATCAACGCGTAACAGCTGCTCAGTCTTTCCCCCAGAATATAATATTTCGAGCTAGAATATTTTGAATAAAAGTTTGATACGTTGTCAGTCCAGTGGTAAGGTGCAAAGAGTATCAAGTGAACTGTGGCAGAGAGTGGATGCCACTGCCTCAGGCGCTTTTAAAGACATCCAGTACACTTATCTCGGAGGGCGCTCCTTGCCATGTGCGAGGCGAATGACTTCGTAGCTGCAGTAGGAGGCTGTAGGATAGCGGCAGCCCGGTGTCGTCCCCATACTCTGCCTGCGCTATAGTCAAGGTGCAGCACTTGCGTCGATACTAATGCTCAGCACTGAAAGACGCACTCAGCAAACAGCAACGAGAAGAGAGGGACGCCGTTTGATTAATGGTATGGCTTTGGCTAGCGGTGCGGCAGCGCGGGTAAAGTATGGAGGTGGCATTCCGATACCACTTCCGTCCAGCCCCTTTCTTCAGTGGAGAAAATGCAGGCAGGCCCTACTTGGCAAACAGCCCTTTTTTTGCCGTCCTCTCTCGTCGCACAGACGGTAAGGAGCAGGACCCAGGTAAGACTGAGGTAAGGGTGATGTTTGCTTGTGTCACACACTTTGCTAGACATATGAGTGGAGCTCCTCCTTTTCGCCATCCAAAAAGAAGGGCATTAATAAGGAATGCACAGCGGTCCAATGAGCAGTCCGAAAGCATCAAACTTACACGGAAAAATCCAATGGAGAATTAGTTGCCGTCTCGGATGCCCAGTTGCCTACAGAACTGTCAGGACCAAATGGTACCGGAAGCCGAGCACAAAAACATTTTGATTCATTATACCTCGGCTCACACGATTAAAACTCAGAAAGCTGCCGTCAAAAACATGTTCAGGATAGCCCATAAGGTCTCATCGGAAGGCGAATTAAGAAAGTCGTTGAGCAGAGCCTAGACTATGCGCGTTTCAATGGATATCCTTGCTCTTAAACGACTCGATGGAGGTATTCCAGGTGTCGAGGCACTTCCAGAACAACCCCTTCCAATAAAGTCCTTTTTTGTCTGCCCTATATTTCCAAACAAATGAGCAGGGCGATTCGATCACTACTGAGTCGATGTGATCTCCATGAAGGTATTGTGGAATACCCCTTCATGTAAATTAAAACGTCACCTAGTCCGTAAACGGCTTTATGACACCTTATGTGATGCCCCGATTGTGGTGTTTGTCCCATCGGCAGACAGGGCGACTGCAGCAGTTACCTACTTGATACACTGCCAGAACTGTGACAGTGATTACATAGGTGAAACAGGGTGCCGCCTTCGTGTGCGGGTTAAGGAGCATCGGAGAGTAGATCAAGAGTCCAGATCCCACTCGGAGCTCATCGAGTTGAACACCATGGAGGCACGTCATTTGACGTGTCGGTGGTCATCTTAGCGCAGGAGCCTGAGATCATTGGCACGTAAGCCATTGGGGGCATTTTGGATGACTTCTACAGACCCTAAAATGAATAGAAAAGAGGAGTGTGTGACTGTAACCCGCGAATTCGCGCCTTTCATTGTAAGTTTTAATCTACCGTGAGGTCGGAGAGTGTACTGGTAATGATTACTCCACACTCAGCTTCGAAGTGGTTGAGCCCGCACTGCGGCGTCTGAGATCAAGGTGAGCCATAACACTATCGATCGACACCGTTGGGTTGTTTTACCTTTGAGCGGGCAGGTCTCATATATTTTTTGTATATTTTTAGGCTCTGAAGAAGACGGAGGCGATTGCAAGAAAAATCGAGTATGCACAACGGCAGCGTAAATTCTTTGATCATTCTATTTTCCAAGCATATTTTTAGGTGTTGGAAAGCCGCAGGAGTTCAGTTTCAAGAGAGATCGCATGTCACATCCCAAGAAAGTATGGTCGTCATCCTTCCACCTGATTAGGGCGGTCGGAGGACCGCAGACGCGAGTGCCCCAGCGACCGCGTCATAAGTAGCAATCTGTCGGGCGGCGCGGGGCCAGCTACCCTGCGTCCTCTCACTCCCTGTGCGCTCGACACGCGCCGCATAGTACTCTGCCGCCTGCCCATTGACGGCTGGCGCGGCGATCAGCTGATTATCGGCTCGATGGAGCCGATTTTTTTCTTCAAAATCGCCGTTTTTCGACCGTTTTTCATGAGGTGAGTTGCTCTTTTTACTAACTGTGATGAATTATATTTACTACCAGTCGGATCACCCGGCTGCCGCCGGGTGCTCCTCCTTCTTTGTCACGGTATGGTATAATATGGTATACGGTATAATATGGTACCCATTCACGGCACCTATCCCCGATCTAAGCTCAGCCATCCCCCACTCAGCCACCCTAAGGGTCACGTGCAGCTGCTACGTGAATAGCCCGTGCAAAGACTCTGAGTACACTAAATGGTTGTGTTATATTGTGAAGGGTGTTATGACTATCGAAATTATGACTATCAAAACGCTACCACAATTTGATAATGCAATATCACTCGGTCCATTTCCGAAGGCGGTCTATCCCTTCTCTAATCTACCACATCTGTAAGGCTTAATCGCCTCAAGTGCTTGCTAACTGAAATCCGGCGAGATCGTCGTAGCTCAATCTGGCTACCTTCCTCGCTCACCCACCACATCAAATATCCACTCACGCACTACTGCACGTGGTTACTACATGTGAGGCAGTAGCGCAACATAGACAATCCGCGCCGCTGCTCTTACTAAACCGCTGCTACAAATCCAAGATCTGAGCGAGCAGCTCGTGTAATAGCTCAGAGTCTCATATAGCAGAGAGCGATACCACGATCCAAGCAACTTCTTAGTTCTGTGACACGGATTACCTTGCAGTTTTGCTAGCAGTTCCTTCTCTTTTCTCTTGCTGCCTGCTCCTACGCTACACAACGCATCGCTGTACCTAGTTTGCCCGATCCAATCTCTGCCTCCCTCCCCTGTATGGGCTCAAATCCGACTGAGCACACGCAAGGGAGGAGAACAGGAGAAGAGGTCACTCGGTACCCACTCCCACCTTCACCTCATCCCTTTCCATACTCGCCACTCCCCTCCCCATCTTGCCCCTTGCGCGCGCTCACTACAACTACCACACGAGAAACCCGTGCAATGGCTCGGAGTGTGGTGGTCCTCTTATATAGTGGAAAGTGTTATTATGACCAAAACTTTTCAATTCGTAACGGTAACATGGATTAGCCTGCGGTTTT
>MU951222.1:0-12084 GCA_036418165.1 Cooperia oncophora
TTCATCTTGAGGACGAATTTCATAGGTGTCACAATCGATCACATCGACAAAAGGACATACGACCGTTCTGAACACAAAACATAGAAGAATGCTGACTCATGGGCAAAAGACTTGACTGCGGGTGAGACCCAAATCTACATCTCACGCTTCTCGCAGGAGTGCGCTATCCGTTACGCCACCAAGGCCGCTCTTCCCCTCTTTCAGCTCGGAGGCTTTTGGGCTTCAGCATTCACACGTTCAACGTGATGATCGTGTCCCATCTGGGGTCACGATCATCTTTTGCCCGTAACCCAGCATTTGTGATACCTTCAAAACTAATCGGACTGTGGCGTTAAACAGCAATTATTGTGATGAATAAAAACATCTATACAAATGATGCAGGTGTAGGAGCGAAACGAAAACGAGGAGTACCAACTAAGTAAAGCTGAGAGAGAGAAGTAGTGGTTTTCAGCAAAAAGGTCGAATTTTGAAGAATCCCCTTCTATTGCGATGGTGCACACTGTTTCAAACCCTGATAATTATAGAAAACAAAGTAGAACTAAAGAGGACTACAGCGACAGCTAAGAACAACAAACCTGTAGTCCTCAACAATTGGATCGATTAGTGGAGGTAACCAGTTGTAATTTGCTTCCGAGTGAGAGTCCAGAAAAACAAGAATGTCACCTGTCGCTTTTTCTGCACCCAGTTGACGCGCACGAATAAGGCCTTCTCGTTTTCTGGAAATCAGCGCTGAATATATTGACGCTTTCACCCACGTTTCATCACGAAGCATCATAAAAAGGGTTTTCGCAGTGCTATCAAGGAAAAAGCAATGTATTATGCATCGCTGGAAACAATTCTAGCCAACGACATTATTTCTCGGAATCAGCGAGCTTTCTCAATCGAATCTGTTATGTTATAATGGGAACACTGTATCAAATTTATGCCGTGTTTCCTTTCCACGCAATCCTCCGCACTTACAAAATTCTTTTTCGAGGAGAGCTCAACAGAAAAGAAATACAGTAGCAGGAAAGTATCATTCGTGTCTGGATCCTTCATTCCGACTTGTTTGATCATGGCATGTTGCCATTTGAAAAACCGCCGTCCGGTCATGTGCTGAAGGAAGACATGACGACAAGTGCCCCAAATTAAAAGTGTCCCACCAGAAGCGCAGGCGCCGCCAGGTCAGGAAGAAGTACGCAGCCACGCCTACCTCACCTCCAGGAGTGTAACTACGAATGAAGTGTAAGTCAGCATAGGTGAAACCAGTGGTGCTTTTTCCAAAAGTGATCTCAATGAAGCGGTTCTCAGAAAGTGTGGTCGTAAAAACAAACAGTTGGGATATGACATTCCAAAAACTAACAAGGAAACGGACGACGGAAGTTTGGAAAAAAGGCACCATGTGGAATGAAAGACCCTTACAGCAGTTTCAGTCCAACTTATCTTGAGTGCAGTAATGAGATGGAAATCAATTTGGATTGATTTTAATTTATTTTCGGTGCTTTCGGATTGATACCGGCACCAAGTGGCATTCTGAGAAGCATGAGAAGAGGTTTGAGAAGGACCTGTGTTACTGTAACTACAGAACAGCGACCCTTTACACCATTTCGCAACTTCACGAGAGTTTACAGGTCTTACTTGAATGTAAATTATCCAGTGAAAGTGCAAACTGCCTTCCCCCCCCCCCCCCCGGTCAGCTGAACGACGCCCTATTTTGTGATGCACACTGAAAAAGAAGAAAAGAACGGATGAAGTAAGAGAGCACGTGTGCGACCACACCAAACAAACGAGACTTATCTATGGCACTTCAAAGTAGTATTAATAAATAGGTAACCGAGGCCACGAGCCCAGAGCATCCGGTAATTTGCCAAAATTTGTGGGGTTTTTGCGCGTAGTCGTAAGGACAGAGAAAGCAAAGGAGAGAGGAACATCAGCAACTCGATTTCTTAATTTACTCAAAAATATAGGAATCGATCCGATGATCTAGGCAAGTAGGAGAATGGTAAAACCGCGAACTCCGGGAGGTTTCGGGAAATGCGCGCTTAAACAATGGATGAGTACCAATCGACCCGGTTGCAGGCCAATTGGGAGAAAATTTAGAAAAGGAGATTCGGTAGCTTAGCATTAAACTGGAGAAGCTCACTTTGTCCGCAGTACTTTGACAATATGGTCAATCTTCTCATGCTTCAAAAAATCTTCCAAAGGCTTCTTCAGAAATGGCTTCTCGCTGAAATCGTCCACCAGTATAATTTCCTTCAACAGTTCTTTCGGCGACCTGTTCATGATCGAGTAGACAGAACGCAAGAGGGTCGAATTGTGCTGGAAATGACAAAACCCATGCTTTGGTGGACTACATTTAACTATTACTGGTCACTACCTCATTAAACGAACCTCTTCATGCATAGGAAAGATCACAGAAACCATGGGGAGCTTTGAGTGATACTCCATTCGCTTGCACTGCGGATGGCGGATGTCTTTCATAGATCGATTTAATGAAATCAAATCCGAGACATAGGCATTGTAACCATTCGCTTTATACAGAAGCCACCTGGAAGATACATCCGAGAATCTGACTAAAATCGTCGAAAACTTCATAAATCTTACAGCTTCCCTTTCGACATTTTCGTCCTGCGGAAGCGTGACTGGCTTTCCCTGCTCACCTGGCCCAACACGAGCCTTGGTCAGCGGCGTATTCTTCAAGATTTTCCCAGTTCTGAAAGCACAACATTGCCAAACGCCTGATGCGTGGTCTATACAAAAGGGAAGCACATTACGATGCGATCATACTTTGCGTCAGCTTACGGCAGCGTTCCGAGGGTACGCCCAGCGTTTTGAGCGGCTAGGAAAGTATGGATATCTATCTAACGTTTCGAGCGTCCACCAGCGTATTTCTAATACAGCAGCATTTCGAGCTACTAAAAAACTAAAGATATCGATCTAGGATATCGGCGTACAGCAGCGTCTTTCGCAGGCAGTTTTGCTCAAGTTCAAATTGCCTGCCACGAAAACGCTGCCATACGCTGGCGTATGCTAGATCGATACCCTATACCTTTCTAGCCGCTGGTGTTGATTGACCTATGCTCGAAACGCTGCCGTATGCTGACTTGAAAGTATGAATGCAGCCTGATTCTAGCTCAAATTAAGTGGGGGTGGGAGGCAGTGTAGTAGAAAGAGGTGCCGTTTAACCTTCCGCGTGATTATACGCAATGAATGAATCCCGCCCACAGCAAACAACCGTCGACTACCCAGAACTGTATGTCGGTAGCAGAACTGACTAATGTAAAAAGACCAAAACATTGATTTGCGCATCCGCTGACCCCTCCACGATTCTTCATGGAAGTAGTATACGCGGCGAATTCCAGAGGGGCGAAAGCTCCAGCTATTGTACCGCAAGAGGGGAGGGGGGGTAGCTACGTTTCTTGAATTGAAGTTGAATTATGAAAAGTACTGGAACATCTACACAACTCACCTTCTTCGGCTCGTTTTTATACGTCAAAAATGGATCCACACCATCCGACTGCTTCGGAAACACTCTAACGGGAGGAGCCGGAGCTTCTATTCCTTAATTTAGTACTTTGTGACCTATCAGGGTCATAAAAACGAAATTACTCGCAAAACTTACTAGCTGCACGACCTATGAAAATGTCCTTCGATTGAGGAGCGGTAGAAGCGAAAAAAGTTCCATAAAGAATATACACAAATCCAGCAAATAAAAGATATTTGAGTACAGTAATATATCGTCGGCTAACATATCGGTTTATGCCCATTTCTGAAAACGAGCAATTCTATGAAAGATAGATACCGATTAGATGACGGTAGAATCGACGTTCACTTCAAGTGCGCGCGAGCAAACGACGTGGACTGAATGATGAAAGCAGCCCAATAAACGAAAGCGTAAATCGTAAGCGAGTTCATAGTTGTTCCACGGTATGCTAAAGGCAGTTTGAAAGCCGCGTGCGCGTACGCAAATGCACCACGTCAACGATACCCAGCGTAATTACACCCCTGTTCGCTGCGGGTAAAGGGGCGTGTCAGGCGACTGGCGACTCAAGCGAGTTAGCGACAACAAATGGTGAAAAACGAATGATGCGAAAGGTATGGTACTGTATTGCTGATTTCTCGCCTCAATAATTGGTGGGAAAGTGGTTTGGCGCCACGCCAAACCCATTCCGACTCACTGCAGTAATGGTCTTCTTCACTGCGGATGGAGAGACATGCTCCTTTCACTGCGGATGGAGAGACATGCTCCTATGTGCACAACAAACAAGACCATTTCTTGCAGCGATATGTACACGAGCATCAGCATTCAAATAAATTCGTCTGAATGACGGATATTTGCAGAATGAGGGCCCTCAACGCAGTTTGGAGGGGCCACACGGCAATGCGATTAGGCAGCGACGACTCAAACCGTCTGCGCTCTGCCAGGACCAAGATTTGGAAAATGAAGGAAACACAGACGAGTCCCCGGGTGACCAAGTTACATTAACACCGTAAAAAAGCAAAGTTCGGTTGTATGGCGACGAGAAGATGAGTAGATGTAATAAAAAGCAAAAGACAAATTGCACGAAAAGGAAGTCTAATAAAAAAAAGAAGTTGAATCAATATCTAATAAATGCTTTGACAGATATTAAACCTTCAATACTACAGCAGAAAAGGAAACTTTGTGGCAAAGCAGAATATGGCTGCCGTAGAAGGGTACTCCCCATGTGCTTACCAATCCTGATAATTAGACCAGTTCGTTGCATTCAAAAGGACACGAAGGAGGTTTTTCGGGTTAAAAACGCATCCCATGGCATTCAACAATACAGAAAAATACTTTGTCTCTTAGCATACGTTCTTATTATGCATCAGGGCCCGTTCTCAACCACTTGTTGAAGCGAGCAAATGATATGACTGTATCATATCGTTCGTATTACTCGTTTTCTACCACTTTTTGTCGCATGCGCGCTTCAACAAGAAGGCAGAGAACGGCTTTGACGGGGTGACACACTCATACTGCGACACGCCCAACCTTCCGCAGCGAAATAGAGTATGCCTACCAATCTGAAAAGTCGGAGGTTAGAAAGTCAATCGACATCTGACTAATTTCTTCACAGATTCTCAATACTGCGCAGTCGCAGGGCTTACCTTGTAAGGTAGAAAAACTGCAGAAGTGAGGCGGCGTACATACTTGGCGACAGGAGAGTGAGGCAATCGGAGGGCCTACGGACAACTAAAACGCAACCCCTTCAATGGCGCCAAATTTCTGTTTTTCTCTGCGCTCTCTTGCCTTCATGGCGATTTATGGCCACTTGACCTTTCACATTCCAACTTTTCACGCATATTAAGTGGCTCATCCACCCCGGTGTCCTCTTCCCTTGAAAAAAGTCATCTCCTGCCTCGCGACATGTTTTTTGTTTGTCTCGATGCCTTGGCGGAAGCAGTCTCTATTCCTCTGCATTCTGGCCTTTCGCAACAGGACCTCCATCACAAGTTTTACTTGTCACGTAACCCAATCAGAGAACTGGAGAAGAAGAACGTACCAAGGGAAAGTTCATGTATTGATCTGGATTCTGGGAGAATACGCGCTACAAGGGTGGATGGGCATCGATCGAATCCTATTCAACGGTTCTGCTGATCTCCAAAAACGCTGTTGATACAACCTACACTTATCACTTCTTCGGCATAATCTCCTAAATCTTTCAATTTCGCTATTCTCTCGTAGCGGAGTATACGCAGGCATCCTCCCTGTAACGTTTAGGCAACGACAGCTTAACAACGGCTCTACATGATGAGATGATCTGAATACAGCACTCAAACGGGACATTAAGCATAAAGAACCCAACGGGAGGGATATATGACAAGACATTCGTAAAACACCGCCCGGCAGATGCGTTGTCCTGCCTGGTCGTTTGAATCTGAATGTGAAAGGGAAGGGAAAATTCAATATTGCTCGCCATAAAGTCAATCTTCGCTTGAATCCATATCAGTTCATACCTATCAACAAACTGGTGCATAAGAAGGGTTTATTTATTTATTTACACGTGCAGCGACACGCCCAGTAAATTAAAGGTAGCAAAACGATTTAACGACAACACGTGGTGCAGACTCGCCGCACGCCACCGCACGATGTTCCGCGCGACAATTTACGATTGTCTTGTCCGTCTCCCACGGCAAAGTACCGGTCATTGAGCGTATCATCAAGATAAAAGTCATATGGAAAAAAATTGAGATTTTTGCGGCGAATAAGCCCCGTGGAAAATAGTCGCGAACAGTCTAGAACGAATCGCTCGTGAAAACGAGCTTGTTTTCGTTTGTTACATCACCGCCATGCTTTTTTTTCGGCTGACGTGGAAATATACAGTTTTTGCGTTCTCTCAAATTGACTGCCAGTGCCAATTTCCATTTTGCAGACAGAAACGAAATGGACTTGTTCGACACTGTTTTGTTCTTGTGCTTCTTGCAGAGGTTTTTCAGCGTAAAATTTTTAGGCCCACGTTTCGACCGTTCAGAACGTTTAGGTGTTTTAAAACGACGTAAGGGTCGAAACCGAACAGTTTCCACCAAAAAAGGCACAAAAACGAAACGCACTTTCCCAAACCCATGGGCCATACACGCGCTTTCACTTTTCACAGAATCGCATAGCGCGAAGACGCAATACTTACACCAACCTCTAGCCTAGCCTCTGAGGAAATGATTTTTACTTTTGACATTTCTACCATTCTTATCAACCCAAAAAATGTTGGAACTGGCCCAAAGACTTTATAAAATTGATCTTTTTGTACTTGGAATGTCAATTACACAACGCAGCTGAATTAGTATTCTGCAATGCGGAATAATTCAGATGGTTTCCAGCCTTTCCAAAGTGAAGCGTAGAGCGCTCGCCAAGTGTACTATCAAAACCAGAAGCCTCTCCATAGAAACACTTCCTACCGCTGGGGAAAACTTCTGGAAAACACCACCCGGCTGGGGATTCCTAAACGTAGACATGCCTTGCTCGATTAAAGGTAAGCAAAATACATGGAAAGGCTGAGTTACATATCGATAAAGTGGGGGGGGGACTTAGAAATGGAAAAGTTCACGAAAAGACTGCACACAAACTGATTTACTAACATGAACTCGGTCGGGCGTTTTAGGAGAATCGAGAAATTAAAAGATCAGCGAATAAGGTCACATACGAATTGATTGAGCATAATTTCTCCCAAAGTAGGTAACAACCTGCGCGTGTTCATTCTCTCTGCGGCCCTGTTTGATGCGCTAATTCTGGACAGATTAGACATATCAATCATTGTAAATTGTACAACATAACCTATACTACAGAGCGATTCCATTTATAACAACGGAAAAGAATTTGTAGCGCGACTCGGCTAGGTAGGGGCACCAAACGGTATTCAGCTAGGTTTGTACAGCCCACCTTGTGAAACTTGTGAGTTCCCGTGAGCAGAGTCACGCTAACAATTCACAGGAAATATGCCTCCGACGAAAAGAGACCTGCTAGCGAACATGTGGTTACAAAGGGAACTGGTAAAAGTGTAAATACTTCCTCCAGGCCGAATATGGTCAAATTTCTCAGAAGTACTTTTCATTTGTTACCAAAACTAATATGAATCTATAATCTATAATCGATCTACGAAGAGAAATGTGGCCGAAGTAACTGTTCATACTGTACAGAAAATAAAATCTGCCAGTTACGTGGGACAGTTTACTTGGTCACATGCGAAGGATGCAATCAGAAATATGTTGGTGAAACAATGCGACCTTTATACAAAAGGATGGACGAACACATACGAGCCTTACGGAATCCCTCCTCTTACCCCCAGAGTGGATTCTCGCGGCATCGTACGATGTTTCACCAACAAGAACCACCTCCCCGCCTGAAAGTGACTGTTCTACACCGCACGAAGGATAGCCCATTGGAAAGGAAGTTACTTGAAGCGATCGCTATCAAGCGGTTATCCCCCGAAATAAACAAGGGATGAGCTGATGGAGGCAATGAGGCTGATTGCATAGCGGTCGTGATAAGGATGTCCTCGCAATTGTCAGCGCGTCGCATTCCTAGTCACTTTTAGTTGCATTGGCGGTGTCACTGGGGTAGGTCGTTAGTATTTGGTGTAGTGGTCATCAGTTGTAGGCATTGAGTGTAGTGTATTACAGACCTTAGCAACTTTATTGTTAAGAAGAACTCCAGTCTGGTTAGTACTTCGACCAACTCTATTGTTGTAAAGATTTGTAGTGCTATGTATGCTTTATATATTTGAGGTCTGACGAAGCTGTTACCACAGCGAAAGCTTACCAATGAAAATTGTGTTTCGAGTACTCATTGAATTTTGTTGAAGAAGACAATACAACGCATGAGGCTCAGGGATAGTTCGATTCTATCAAAACAAGAGGGATGAAGAACTGAACAAGGACACTTGTTGCGTACTACTACCCCTCACAAGCAATCGATGTTGCGAAGTGCAATGAAATGTGAATAGGTGGGGGCAACGTGGATTCGCACGGAATTGACAATGGCAGTAGTGAAAACGCAACGATTTCCCATCAAACATTTGACGTAAACGGCATTTGGGCGAAAGGCAGATGCCACGTTGCCTGGTCGCACGGGAAATTGGTGGGCGCAACAGCCACGCTTGGTCACACAAACCACGTGAACAACCAAATTCCGCACCATGTTTGCTCGGGCAAATGTTTCCTCGTTGAACTAAGCAAGCCAACAATAGGCCATGGCTTTCACCCGGTAATAAATAATTGACTAAACTACTTCGATGAGAGTCAGATAAACTATAAACAATACTTTATTACCGACCAACATCTGTACTGTCAGTACAGCAATATGCAACAAAAACGAACAACAGAACAGCTTAGGCTTTGTATCCACGAGAAGCTCTTCGTCCACGTGCACGTTCGAATTTGCGTCCCTTCGATCGGACGTATGGCTTCGTGTGACTGTGTGGAACTCCTGGGGCAAGACCAAAGTGCTTTTGAGCTTCACGAGCTTTGCGTGGACCCTGAAATGAAGGAAAATAGACGAATATTCCGAGTTACTGAAATGAAGGAAAATACGAATATTCCAGTACTGAAGCAAAGGATATACGATAAGTCTTCGCCGCTGATCAATACCTTTGTAGGAGATAAGGCATTCTACTTCCATTCAGAATCGTAGTGGCTTATTGAATGCGATGTGGCCTATACAATGACTTGCGGTGGCCAGCCGATGTACAAGTCAGTGTTTTATCCTCCCAGACGAATCTGGTACCAATTTACCGTCTGGAGGATAGAAGCCTTGGTTGGCCTGGGCGGGAGTCGACCCGGGATTTGAGCCCGGCGCCGCGCGAGTGGCACTACACCACCTCCGCTAAAACACGAAGCAAAGAAAAAGGGTGAAAATCCAGGGTTGTGTGATGTGTGGGTTCTACTCGCTGCCTTTTCTCGTTCCCTACGTTCTTTCATCCTGTTCATGATGGAAAGATACTTCGTGATACTGCGATAGCTCTGTGGTTTTTTCGATGACCTCTCACCAACGCACGCCATCGTTGTGATGATCACAACAAGGGGCGGGGATCGTATTTGACGGGAGTGGGGAGTAGTTTTGGTCTGAGAAAATTTTTTTGGTAGTTGATTTCACTTCTTTTAAATACAGCTATAAAGGGGGGAGGGGGTAGGTCGTACATATCGGCCGTAGTTGAGAGAGAGAGACCGCCAAAGACTTTAGAACTGCTATTTCCGATAGTGGAAGATGATAGTTAAATCCTGACGACCTTTCCTCCCCCCCCCCCCACTCGACGGAACGGAAAATTCTTGGCTGAGAAACTGGAATGTTTCCGGAAAAAATGGAAAAAGTGGTAAGAAGTTGGGAGAATCTAGAAAGTGAAAGTGGTAGGTATGATGAGGGGAGCGGTCATACCCCCCCCCCCCCCCCCCCCCCCCCCCCCCCCCCCCCCCCCCCCCCCCCCCCCCCCCCCCCCCCCCCCCCCCCCCCCCCCCCCCCCCCCCCCCCCCCCCCCCCCCCCCCCTTGATCATGAATCGGTGGCGTGGGGCGGAAAGTCGTATTTTTCAGGAAATCATACAACACGATGGCGTGCCCTGCCTCTCACACCTAGCACGGCCATCAGACTCTAGAGCTCATAAACCTTGTTTGCTGCGAACGGTAGGGCGTGTCAGGAGGAGAGCTGGAATTGACAAGGCCCCAAAATGCTTTCCACCAGTTGTGATCGCTTGTCACCTTGCAATATTGGTGGAGAACAGACTAAACCTCACCAAACTACCCCTCCCTTTCTAATACTCCCAAACGTCTGCAACGATACAGTCTAGATGAATTATACAGTCATTATGTCGTGCTGAAATACACCACAACTGGTGTTATGTGGGTTGTGTGTAACAACTGAGCCCCAACGCTAAGCTTAATCATGGAATAGATAGCCATACAAGTGTGACAAGAGAAGACATCATTTAAAAAAATAAAACGAGTCGCAATATCCTACGAGGACGGAAGAACATTCGGACCATAAAAAAGCAAGACAGTACGTAGCCGTACATTACACTACTTCGTTTCTAAGGGATTTCACTCTTTTCACTTGAAGAACATGATATTTTGGTTGTCTCTGTCAACCGGATATTCTGTCACTGCCAGGATCCAGATGTATCCTTTCATTGCGTCTTCCGGCGAGCATTTGAACAGGGGAAAAACAAGGAAGAAGGAAAAGAAAAGGAGAGAAGGATTCTGAGTATTACGAAGCCGTTCCACTTTACAAAGATCTTAAATCCCGAGAACAATACGAACGGGCACAGCTTACGCAGTAAGTGTATGTTCTTGTCCCCTCTTGAAACCACCATGTCCAAATAAACAGGTACCTATACAATCAGCTCAATATTTTTTACCCCAGTAGTCAGCAAGTAGCATCGCCTTCAGAATGTCAAGGAAGACACGTGTCGCCCACGTCCCAAACCAGTTTCGACAACTTTGGAACTTGATGAAATGCCAAATAGGTTATGCCACACCGCGGAGAGGAACATGTGTGATTGTGCGCAATTCTCACGGTCTGGGATGTTTCACACTATCTCAAGGCACAGTAAAGCAACTTTCAATGCGAAAAGAAATCGTTCACAAAATTCCGTAGCAGTTCAAGTGTATCTCACCCTCAAAATAGCTTTGTTGGCTATGCACTTAATAGCGTGAGCGCCTCTAAAAGTTGCACTCTACATCCCAATCAAATTAGAGAGGCCTCATAAGATAGTGTGGAAGGAAACTGTAGGAAAGGAACACATAAATTATAGGGAGTTCGGGACCAGTGGATAAGGTTTCGTGCCTTTTGCAAGTAACACATTCACTCACTTCAATTCATTCACTGCGACCTTTTAGGAGTAATTATTCTCAACCTTTTCAAAACATCAATATATACTATTCTCTTTCAGGGACACACCTGTAAAGCCTAAGGCTATCAACAAGTTTTCATCAGAAAAGGGTAGGTAAAAGAGGCCGCATGGAATGCTGCTAAGCACCTCTCTCAACAAACCACGGTGGTTCTTTGGGGTGCACTACCACACTAAATAAGAATTTTTGACGTGGGACCGTTTGTGGAACCTCCAAGGTTATGTGACCGAATTCGTCGACGAATAAAGCGTATTTTACTTCAACCCGCGTAATATTCAAAGCGGCTTTATGCTCGTAAAATTGCATATTGAGTACCAGTATGTTCCAAAGGAAAACCCTCTGTAATGTTGGAGAAGTCCGGATAAGGAAGGGTAGATCATAATCGACGGTCCAAAGGCACTCCACTCAGTAAATATCTCATTTCAAACTCTCATTTCTACCTATTTATCCCCTTGTTAAAGGAGAAACGCGTAGCTTTTTTCAGGTAGAGGTTCTTGTGATCCGTCAAACTGGAGTCGTTTACTCGAAGTTTCCTCAGCTCCAGACACTAAAGTCTGACTTGGACGGTGAATTCAGTGCAATATCACGATAAGGAGTCCATCTATTCATTGACCGAAACGAAACCTCTTGATCTGATAAGTGATTTGGAGCTTTTAACGAGCTGTCAATATTAAATCGATCTAATAGGTTTTTGTGCTAAAACGCTTTATTAAGACTTTTCAGCAAGATCGCCTTCCCTAAAGGTTGGAAGAAT
>MU951236.1:0-11757 GCA_036418165.1 Cooperia oncophora
ACATCGTCCTGAAAACGTAATATCCCGCATGCTTAGTAATGGGTTCAATTTAAGATTGAAAATCGGTCGCAACATAACCTACGGATGAAATGACGTTGTCAATGTACTCATCTTCGACCAGTGCTGAAAGCGTGTCTCGCAAAGCGTACTGTTCTTGCGGATTCACTAGATCTCTCAGCTGAAAAGGTACATGGCTCGATATGATGGTGAGGTTGTATGCGTTAACAAACCGTTGGGTACGGTAATGACGAAGCAGTAGTAATCAGCAGATGTAACACGATGCCATGGACGAACATCAGTATGACCACAACCAGTGGCTTCCACGGTAGAGGGCGATTGCCGCGGCGATATCGCGCCTTATGACAAAGGATCTGATCCACATTGTGGATCTGACAACATTTCGATCTTTCGATCTCTCTCATGCGTTCGAGCTACGCTCTAGCATATTGAAATCATGGGGAAAGTTCCGGACTTGTTTCTGGACACCGGGCAATTGAGGAGCAGAAGTTCCATGAGAGCAAGTCCCTTTAGAACTAGTTTCCTTTGGAGCACGACATTCAGCTGGCTTGGTGCAACACATCACTAACAAGCCGCAATAAAGTTGATGCATGGAAGACTTTCGTTGCAGGCGCAAGCATCACTCCGAGGAAAACTGGCCCGTTGATTCGCATCCCTTCGTAAAAGTATACACGTATCAGTACAACCTCCCCTCCCCCATCTTTCGTATGAATTAGCACGTCTTTTTGAGCTGTCAGCATTAGATCGCGCTATTTCACTGGTAATCACCTTAGAATGACAAATGTCAGACCTCGAACGAGGCCCCAACGCGCATCTCCCGCTTACTGGGCGGTTGCGTTATCCATTACGCTACCGAAGTCACTCAGCACTCTTGTGATGACCTTCGAAGGGCGCCCTGCGACCTGCGTTAAAAGCAGTTATCAAAAGTAAAACAGCCTCAAAACATATAAAAACCTTCAGCGCACGGTAGACTGCCGATATCAGCTAACCGGCTCATCACGTTATATGTGTGAATGCTGTATGGCCATGGCACAAAGTGCCACTGAGTTAAGAGGGTAAGAGTGGCTTCGGTAGCGTAAAGGATAACGCAACTGCTCGGAAAGCGGGAGTTGCGGGTTGAGTCCCGTCCGAGGTCTGACCTTTGCCGCGAAACATGTGACACCACTTCAACGCCCTTGTCAAGACGTGGACACAACTTCGCGCACCTGCCAAGGGGACAGCGGGTTAATATGTAGTCATTCGGTAGGACTCAGAGAAAAGAATGCAGTGGAAGTTTACTGATCCTACAGCTCATTGCCATAGCCCCACCACGAGCTGTTCCCGTAGATTTCAATTCCACATAAGGTGCCACCGGACACAACATGCGCTGTTTTGTCCTGATACGAAAAACAAAGCATAAATTTCTACCCAGTCCTCATGCGCGACAGCGATGAACCTGCCTTGCACGTGACCCTTTAGCACGTCCGACGCGACGGATTACCACGTTTGAAGCTTTGTTACTTTCGGAACAATACCTATTATGAAACAGTCCTGCAGAACAAATCTCGAAGTAGATATTCGGAGAAATCTCCGTAACTCTCTCAGTTGCTTCTGTAGACCAGTGGTCCGCGCTCTTCTTCCACATAATGCTCCCGCTGGACGCCCGTTTCGCTCCTATTCGGCATCCGTAAGGCAGCGTTCATACTTCACGACAGCAGCGGCGATCGCGGCGATCGCGGCGATTGCCGCGATCGTCGTTACTGTCGCGGAACGCGACTGTTGCCCCGGGCTCGCCGAGCGCCTGAGCTCTGTCGCGCCCTACGGCCAAACTATGCGCTGCTCCGCGTCAACCAATAGGCGCGGGCCACGTGATGTCCCGCTGCGTGCCGCTATTTAAGGCGGCCGGCGAGAGACTCCGCGCTGCGTTGCTCTCTTGGCACCCTTCCCTGCGGGGAGGAGAATACTCTTCTCCTGCCTGTAGAGAAGGTCAATGCCAGGCTCACGTGGAGTGCAGGTCCGAGTGGCACCTGTCGCCACGAGGACTATCGCTCGCGCAAGGCCGACAGAGTTACTTGCCGCCTTACCGTTTATAATGGCATCGATGGAACGACGGCTCGGTATTCCACTATGGCAGGAATGAGGTTAGGATATGAAGGTTCGATGTCATGATTTCCGGCACCAATAAATGTGAGTGTTTATAAATTGTGTTTATGTTCATTGTTTGTGTGTTAGGGTAAGCTCAGGGGAGCGCCAGGGCTGGGGCCCGACTAAAGGCGCCTAGGTCATGTTGTGCTGTTGTCCAATGCTGCGGTTGTGCGTGCTACGACCAGGGAATCCCTGGTCTGGCCCTCGTGGTCGGATCAGGGGTAGACCAGTCGTGGGGACAGTGCTACCGCAAGATCCCCCCACAACCCTCCGGGATAGGAACCCTGCAGACCCTCGGGGAGCGGAGGCTGCACTGGGGAGAGGCCAGTGTGGTCCCCGAGGAGGACTCCTAGGATGACGTGAGCGCCTGGGTTTAGGGCTCACGGGGACTCTGAACCATCTCGATGCGTCGTGTTTTGAGGGGTTTGAAGGGCGACTGCCTCTGAACCACGACAGGTACATGGCAAAGCCCCACGCTTTTACTTGCGCTTTGAAGGCTTTGGGAAGAAGCGACTCAATTTCATGCTTTTTTTCCTTTAACTGCAATTTTCTTAGATACTGAAGCTTGGTTTGACACAAAGAAAGGTCCAACTTAATGGCTTTTGTTTTCTATTTTCTTTCTTGATTCAGGATAGAAATGAGCAAAAAGCGTGAGAGCTTCATTTAGGGTAGGTTTTTATTGTTTCTTTTTCATTCGTCGAGCTTATACATGAGGTTATAAAGTTTTCACCTGTTGATGTTGCGTAAAATGATTAGTGTTTTGGTTCCTAGGTGAGTTTCTTTCTGTTTCTTTTTTTTCTTCGTTGTTTGAACTCGACTTGTAACTATAAATGTTTTGGAAGTTGGAACAGTTCAGACGATAGGAATTTTGAGGCGCTTGCATAAATTGAAACAATAAAAACAAAAGAAACAAAAGAAGCTCACCCAGGAAATGGAGTTGGCCTCATCCCGACCTAAAAAGAAGTGAAACCTCCTTACCTCATATTCCAGATCCGCTTATGTATAGAAAGTCGTAAGTTATCAGTTAGTAGCCATTATTAAGAGAAAAGAAGGTCTCACAAGTTGGATTTCCTTATTTATCAAGCGAGCAGTCCATAATAGCGTTGGGGCGCGCTCTGCCACGTACCGACGATCGCGCGATCGCCGCTGCTGTCGCGAAGTATGAACGCTGCCTAATATCTGCGCATCCATACAGATAAATATAAACGAATGTCATTTTGAGACGGCCCAAAAAAACCATAGATATAATACCGTAAGCTTCAGGAGGTTCTTCAAGTTCCATGAGTGATTGTAATTCGAATTCAAATTACAGCACGGAAATTTCTATGAATAACATGAAATGAAATTACCGTGGATTTCTCCGCTACCAGAAGGCTACCGTATGCGTAAACATCAGCAGCTCTATGAAGAACACGCATCCCCATCTCATTCAGTATTTTTATTATTCATTTCGTGAGCTTCTCAATAGCTCTGTGAGAAAATCTCATTTTCTATTATGTCCTTTCGAATGGTCAAAAAAATAGCATCATTGAACATTCATAAAATGCTCATTTCCATTCAATTACACCATATGGGTGCTTAATGCTAATCTATTCCTTTTAACTCTGAAAAGACAGCGTCGCCATTGAAGAGAATCTGAAACTCTTCTTCCTAGAGAAGCCGTATATTAACGCTCCGAACCCATATGTGCGTCTTGAGCACAGTCTCGATAAAAGGCTTTTCACTCTGCCGTGTAGGGTCTTTCAACTGTAGTCATTCAGTTTCAAAACCATTAAGCCCGTCATCGTGCTATGAATTCTAGCTTAGTTACACATTACTAGCAAAGTTTTTCAAGGGGCACTATTTACCCTTTACTGCCCCAGTCATCCGAAATCAGGCCAGTTCCTGACCGACTTTTTTCTCCGTGGGCAGAATTTGCTGAAAACTTGGCTCCAGGGGTAGTTCGACCCGCTGAACACGAATATCGCATCCGCTTGACCCGAAACCTCCTGGCGCCCGCGCCACGGGCGCCGGCGCCAAAATACTCGAAATCACCAAATTCGCTGAAAACTTGCTCCCAGGGGTAGTTTGACCCCCTGAACACGAATATCACATCCGCTCAACCCGAAACCTCCTGGCGCCCGCACCACGGGCACCGGCGCCAAAATACCCCAAATCATTGGCGCCTGTGGCGCGGGCGCCAGGAAGTTTCGGGCTGAGCGAATGTGATATTCGTATTCTGGAGGTCAAACTACCCCAGGAGACAACATTTGAGCAAAATCTGCCCACGGAGAAAAAAGTCGGTCAGGAACTGGCCTGATTTCGGATGACTGGGGCAGTAAAGGGTAGTGCCAAGTTTTTCAAGAATAGCCACTTTCTAACGTTGTCCTTTCGGGTATCGTATTACATGAAGCCGTTGCAATCACTCAAGAGCGTGACGCAATGGAGCTAT
Source organism: Cooperia oncophora (assembly GCA_036418165.1). Lineage (NCBI taxonomy): Eukaryota > Metazoa > Nematoda > Chromadorea > Rhabditida > Trichostrongylidae > Cooperia > Cooperia oncophora. Next base: position 4,574 of record MU951236.1, read on the forward strand.
GAGCATCTAAGAGCCACTTCACATAAATAGGAAGCTCCATTTGCTTGCTTGTATTTCCCCTTCTCAGTTTCAACTCTCTACAATTTCAGGAAAATCGTGAGAGTGATGACTGCATCTGTGTGGTGTTGTGCTTTGCTGCTGGTATGTTGAACTTATCGAGTTTGAAAAATTTCAAGTGGAAACATCCTTGTTTTCCCTCTTCTTGCGACTACCAACAAGAAACTAGTGAGAACTCTCCTATTTCCCCCCCCCCCTCTCCTTGCATGTACTTACAAGAATAAGCTTTCCTCTTGAGGACAAAACTTGTGACCTTCCTCCATCATTCTCATTGCGAGGGAGCGGTGAAAGGGGAATTCGAGTGAGACAGTCGTACACTGATAGCCTTTGATCTACGTACGAACGATCAGTAAATGGTTGAACAGGAAGTCTTGCAAAACCCGTGGTACATTTTTGCAAACAATTTTCATTGATTAGAACACGCTTTGAGTCAATGAAATAACCTTAGCTGCTATCGATCGAAATGATCCCACATACACTAATACACTACTACTACATATACTACTGATTGCGCATATAAGAAATTGAATGCTATACGAACATTTTAGGCTGCGTCGCGGCCCATTACTGACTCAGTTCTCCCTAGCGAGTAGGTCCATGACTTGTGGGACATCCTTAGAAAGGGGACCGTCGTTTTATTCGGAGGAATACACAATCAAGAGTTATGATGTAATCATACTTGAAAGAAAGGGGATCTTGAAGATCTCTTTCTAGTTTCATCAGAGCTCAAGAGTTCCTCAAAAAGAGACACTTCTTTGTCGACACTGTTAACCTTAACGTTGGATAGAACCTATTCTCGAGTCGCAAGTAGAATTGCAGTCCACATCTTTGCTTGACTAGGGTGCCACATCAAGGATGTCTGTGCTACAACATACATACACACACACACACTTCCTTGTAATTTAAGGTAGCAATACCCGTCCTCATCATTGCGGACCGGTGGGGCGTGTCAGCCAGTATGAGTGTGCACACTGTTGAAGCCATTCTCAGCCCTTTTGTTGAAACGCGTATGCGACAAAAGTGTAGAAAGAAGCGAGTAGTATAACGGGACGGATATACAGTAATGTCACTTGCCCGCTTCAACAACTGGTGCAGAACGACTTTGGCCCCGCGCCAAACGCAGCCGCACTGAACCGCCCCGACAGTACGTAATGATGAGCACCGTATAGTTCAAATGCATCCATGTGGGGTAATTATCGCCAGAATGTTGCTAACGCCCCAGTTAGTTCCCTGCCGTCACTGTCGACTTCGACGGAGTTTCCTGCCATCCAGCGCACAGAGGTTTCAATGCGCAAGGGTAAAGATTTAGTTCGCTCGATTTTTTTTTTTTGTTTAGTTCGTCGTTATTACGTGTGCAGTCTCAAAGTGGAATGCTGTGTGCTTCCACTACTCGCACTTCTCCCTCCGGCGTAAACATTTAACCCATTCGAATTAGTTAGTTGGCTGGAATGCTGTGATGCTTCCACTACTTCGCACTCTCTCCCTCCGGCGTAAACATTTAACCCATTCGAAATCAGGGCACAGCATTGGTTGGGGATTCCCTATGGGGGGGGTCGTATTTGGCCGCCAAAAGGGAGGGGGGTCGTATTTGGGGGCTGGATAGTTTGAATTTTTGTCACTTTTTCCTCTGATTTTTTTCTTGTCTTTGTGGAGGGGGGTCATCTTCTGGTCCGTTGCTGGGGGGAGGGAGTCTGTATTTCTGGCTGGAGTTACGTGGTTTACTTTTCATGAGTTTTAATGAATTTTCTGTGTTAATAGTACTCATGTTACGTCCCCGTACGATGTACGGTCGCACTCGGCTCCTCCGCGCAGCCCCCCGGCGACGTTCCAGATATACTTTTTCGCGAGGCGAAGCTATAAACTGACAACACGCGCAGTCAGCACCCGAGCTCAGCATCCGCAGCGAGCGCTAGGGGGGGGGGGGTCGTCACGCAGCCCCTGACACAAAACGGGGCGGTCGCTAAAAAAGCTCGAACCAAATCCATACAATGCCTGCCTTGGCCCGACTAAGATCATCGCGGAATTGTTAGTTGCTGGACTGAATGTCCTGAGAATCTCTATGCTTTGTTTGTTAAAGAATTCTCGGTAACACACGAAAGAACGGAATGCAGGTAAAAGTTCTCGCTTGATGGAGACCATAGAATTCGTGATTGACATATGGAATATATCTTCAGATGCTGGCAATGTCGCAGGGTTCATGTGCAGTGTAATAGGGCAGCTAAGCTGCTCTCCGAGAGTTTTATGGACTGTTAGTATTTGAAGTCCGCTGAGAACGAGAGAGCACCCGATCAACAAAATTTCTTAGCCAATGCCACATAGATGTAACTAATGTATATCGTGGCGCAGCTCCTGTGTCTCGAATTATGGAGAGCCTGGTTTCATGTCGGTGGCCCGCAGACGCGACCGCTGCGCTGGTCCTCCAGTTATCGGCCAATTTCTGAGTTCTTTATGTGCGCCACCGCGATACCGTCCATCGTCCCGTCCTACTCACCCGCCCCTCTTTGTTCAAATATTGACATGATTAATTGAACTGTGGTGTTCTCGCATATTGGGATAATCACGACATGTAAATCGCAACCTAAATAGTTAACCGAAATGTTGAGTTCTAACGCCTGCCAGTCAGTCAGAGCCTCTACACTGACCACGTGCAGTTCTTACTGATCGATGCTGTAGCGACTGTCCTTTCCCCTGCCGCCTCTTGGGAATCAGGATAAATTCGAAGATTGCCTGGGCTGTCAGGATCTCCATGGCATTCGCGTTAGCGGTGTTACGTTGCAGGGTGAACCACAAGTGCAAGTTTTTTCGCTGCCTGACAGCAACCCACAAAACCGGATTTTGTTTGCCTTCCGCATACCACAGCACAAGGCTATGAGCAAAGGCGCAGAAATGACCAGCCACAAAGGTGTCTCGGGCGAAATATTGAGCTGTCGTTGCACTTTAGTCAGTTGCATTTTTTTGCGTGTTGTTTGTCGCAAGGAGCTGTTTGGTAGGCAGGAAGCGATCTTCTGACACTCCACCAAACACACCCAGTCCAGTCTGAGCATTTTTTTCCCAGAGGCGTGCGAACAGTTACCAAAAGCTAGGCCCCCTGGCTACGAATTGCACTCAACCATTCTCGGTCACAAAAATCGTTTTCACGAGTGCCTGAGATACGCTCTCTGCAAGTAAAGGCTACCGCGTGAGAGACGAAGACTTTTGCATAGACCTAAATGGAGATGGAGCTAGGGCTTTGTGCGACTAAGTCGAACTTCGATAACTCAAAATAAGCCCAGTTTACGGAAGCGTTCGCCTTCAAACCGGTACGCCCAAGGTCATTAGCGCATACTTTGTACTAACGGCGTACTTCAGAGGGTCTGCTTTAATCGCGCATATGCACAGCTCTGGAGTTTGATTGTAGAGCACCGCGGCTATTTCTTATTCCTCTGCCTTTTAGCATTACACACGTAACTGTATACTTCACAAAATACCGCTAAGCGTTGCGGGCGCTACAGTGTGAACAAGGAACCTTATCAGACAGGGACCTTATTGAAGCTGAGCAAACTAAACCAAAACTGCCTGAACTAAACCTCACTCCGCGGATGTCATGTGGGATTTCCATCCTCGTGACTGAAATAAAGAAATTATAAGTGCGTGGCGGAGGCGGCGAAGGCACATTCGATGCAGATGTACTGCTGCCAGATCATATGTGCATGGATCTCTTCCTCACTGGTTGAAGGACCTAGAGCGTTGGCAGTGTGGGCAGTGCTCCATTACTTATGCTGAAACTGCCGCTGACGTTAGAGCCTGCGCCTTTTCTTCAGAGAGTCTGCTCCTGCCACACCACAGCGGAGTCGCTACTCCTCTCAAGTCTCGCTCCACACAATAGCACGATATTTGAACAAAGTAATTCTTTTATATAGACAACAATGAAGAGAGTTTGTTAACGCAACTTCAGTGGATTTTTTTAGTTTTGCACCATGATCGCCCATGCCTACGGGCGCAAGCCCTGCAAGGCTTTCCTGTGTTAATACCTGATTGATCGCCAAAGAGCAACTGGTGGAAACTTTATAACAATAAATTTTTTTTGACAGAAGCACTACCCATACAGCAGAGATCCCAGCAAGAGATAGGGTGCATGACGGTGTTTGGATCAGAGCGCACTCGAGACAGTCACCTATGAGACGCTTAGTCCGGTCACAGTAAAACAATTGGTGATCACAACAGGAGTTTATTTTCAATGTGATTGAAACAATCGAGTTCGGGTTCGAGTCCCGTCCGAGGTCTGACCTTTGCCCATAACTCAGCACTCTTACGTAAAGATATGATAATATTGCGGGTGATCAATGAAAAGCGGGAAACTACAGCTTACACTGGCACGCGTGTAGTATGCCTAGCCAGCCACACCTTTATGCTTCCCATCCACGTTAAATAATTAGGTCCTGGGGCTAATGCGAAACATGTGAAACCACTTGAAACGCCCTTGTCAAGACGTGGACACAATGTCGCGCATCTGCCATGCGGGCAGCGGGTCAATACGTACTCATTCGGTATGACTCATCGAAAAGAATGCAGTTTAAATCCAGCGCGACTATAAACTGGCAAAGAACGCAGCATCTTTGCTTGAATACACACTCAAATCAGGGCACAACATTGGTTGGGGATTTTAGTCGAGTCTGTACGACCCTCCCCCTCTTTTTGGGAGTTGGTACGACCCCCCCCCCCTCCTCACCGAATCGAGTCGGTCGAGCGGGAGAGGGTGGCGTATCGTACGGACCCCCCCCCCCTTTTTACAACGTCTATGAAAGCGAGAAAAATCAACTATCAAAATAAATTTTTCCCAACCCAAATACGACCCCCTCTCCTGGCGGCCAAATACGACCCCCCTATTGGGGATTCCCCAACAACGATGTGCCCTGACTCAAATTCTGCTGACCCTGCAGCTTATTGCCATAGCCCCACCACGAGATTTCAAATAATTCCACACAAGGTGCCACCGGACACAACATGCGCTGTTTTGTCCCGGTACGAAAAACAGCGCATAAATTTCTACCCAGTCGTCATGCGCGACAGGGATGAACCTGCTTTGCACGTGACCGTATTGGCACAGATTACCACGTCTGAAACTTTGTGGCGGCAGTGACAATATACTTGTGAATGCTTTCGGAACAATATTTACTCTGTTATGAAACAATCCTGGAGAACAAGGCTCGTAGATATTCGCGAAAATCCTCGTAACTCTCTCAGTTGCTTTTGTAGACCATTGGACCGCGCTGTCCTTCCACAGCTTGCTCCTAAGAACATTCTAAGAGCAGCTGTTCAAAAGAAGATGAGTATTAGAAAGAACGAGACCCTCGCATGTCTGAAAGGACTGCCATCCATTTCTCCTTCGAAGACACTGTCTTCTAGAGTGCCTTCTGAGGTGCCGGTTCCGCCCCTATCCATCATCGGATCCATACCTATAAATATGAACGAATGTCAAATTTAGGCGGCTCTAAAAAACCCATAAGTATCATAACGTAAGCCTCAGGCGGTTCGTCAACTTCCATGAGTTCTGTCGCATTTAGATAGGTCGCACTTTCAGTGTCAGCGGTGAGAATAACTGAACCTTTGTTTTCATATCGAACGCTGCAAAATTGAAGCAAAATTAACCTGATCTGAAGAACAACGTTACATCGAGGACTCCGTCTTCAGCGAAGAGTATGATTACGACGTTTCTTCCTTCGGAGATTAATCGACGAAATGATTGTGGTTGACAGCAGTACCTGAATTGGCTTTTTTGGAGAAAGGTACAGGATTTCCACCGAAATTGCTGACTGAAGATAATGAAAAAAAGAGCGCAGTTCGGCGACGGGGGGGCATTTTGCACTCCTGCCACTTCCCATCAACGTGTCGACCCATCTAGACAGCCTCTTCTCGAGTTGACAGGTTTTACCATGATGGCTTGACGAGCTTGCTCTTTACACGAGTTCACAGGTTTCTTGTAAAAAGGCACTAGAGAAGCAACGAAAGTGCAAAATGGCCCCTGTTGCCGAAATGCGCCTGAAAAAAGCTTTAGAGTGCCAGCCGATGTGCTGTGGCATGCCTGAATCTCGTAGGAATTTTTGGGATCTTCTCAGGTGTTTGTAGACCATTGCGAGATCGCGAATTAAGTTGTAGCTTGCGACGTTTCACGCAATTGCCTGTTGATCAGTCACAGTCACCGGCATAAGCTAGTTTTTCACATCGGAAACAGGGCACGTCATCGTTGAGATTCCCCAACTGGGAGTGTTATATGTATTTGGTCGCTAGGGGAGGGGGTCGTTTTTGCCTTTTGGGGAGCAATTAGCAACGCAAAGAAGGGAACGGACATGACGGACTTGGACCCAGCTCCAACCGAATAGTGCTCTGCCAATTGATGTCGAACACCATCTGGATTTCCTTTTTGCTCGCAAGTCTCCTTTTGATGGACATTATGGTGGAATGGCCTCTGTGGAATGTGGACGTTTGACTGTCGAGTTCTTTAGGACCAGGTGCTGCCTCCCCCTCCCCTCTTTGAGCTTCTTCTAGCCGTCATTTCACCACTCCCCTCCGCACCTATCGAGCAAGAGATACGGAAATAAGTAGGGAGAGGAATCTTACTATTTACATACCTCCTTCAGCACAAGGCTCCTTGAAGTGATGCTCCCACACTTTGCCTTGTCGGTGATAGTAAGATGGTGGTGAAGATGTTGCTCGTCATGGAGACTGGTAGTTAATCTTTGCAGTCTTTGCAAGCGCGATTCCAATTAGGATGATGAGCGAAAGAGCAGCAATCATTCCTTTACTTTCATACTCTGCAGGCGATGGGGTTCACTCGAAAAACTTTTCGAATTTCCACGAATTCCTCGGAAAACCCTAATAAAGTCACAGTTTTTACACAAGTCTGATACTTAATCCCACATATAATGCCTATCTGAGATTCAGAAAAAGGACGGCACTCTCGGTCCGGCAGCCACGTGCCGCGCTCCCACCACAGAAACGAAAAAATTCCGATAAAATTATCCTGATGTGGTTGGCACTGCACAAAAACACGGACTGAAAACAATAACCTAGGTTTATAGTTAATAATAGTACCTGTATCCCACAGGCCGGAAGTCTGCGTTCATTTTTATCTCGACAGCTCTTGTGTA
>MU951240.1:0-11844 GCA_036418165.1 Cooperia oncophora
GGGAATCCTCAACAATGATGTGCCCTGGCACCACATCCGTCTCCAAAAAATATAGCATAGTTGAAACATTTTTCATTTAACCTTTCAGTAGCAATTCCCTGCTGTTGGGTTGGCCCATCAGTAGAAAGCGTTCTTTCTAGCTTGGAATTTTGCGTAAAGTATGAAATGTTTTGGCGGTGTTCTCATGTTTTTCTGAAGAGAATTCTTTGCTCTTCAAGGAGATGCGTTTATTTTTTTGGTGTTTAATTTATATTGGTTTTGAAGTCATAAAAGTAGACTGGCCATGGACAAAAATGACCATTATCGGTGCCCTCTTCCTTTTGAATTTGATCAGAAAGCTGGAGCAAGAGGAGCCCCGTAGGGAGATGGATAAGGAGCGATGCCTTGTAAGAAATGTTCGGGGGCAATGTGGTGCAGGGGCGTGTGGCGCAGCATACCGCACAGATACGGTGCTGAACTCGCGGTGGGACCTCACTCAAGTTAGCTAGACCTCGCATCCTCCAGGTACGACTGAAAGGTACCAAACTTCTCTGAGAGGGCAAAACCGATTACTTGTGCTGTCGTTGACAATTGTAAGTCATCGCGTAGGCTCAATAGCTTTCAAAAGCCGCAACCACTCCAAAAAAGAAGTGGAGTGCATGTCGCACTTTAAATAGGAACCAGTCGATATCGGGAACCTTTTTATGTGTTCCTTGAAAAACAGTCATACTCCCGGTCCCAAATACCATTTCGAGGGGGAACTTTTTGCCTTGAGAGGAGAATTCCACTTTCGCTAGTTTCTCGCGTTAGTTCCTGTTACCCTGCACGTCTTACCTTGGTAGGACGTGTTCACTCTTTTCAAGTGTGAACGAGTCCCTTTGCATTGCATAGCTTTACAGAAGCTGACAGGTCTGCATAGGCGGCATCGGTGGTGACCGACCGCGATCAGGAAAATGCCTCCCCCAGGCCGAATTGCGCCCTTAAGGAAAGCCCTCAAGAAACTTACTGTTACTTAGAAGCGGTGGCTACTAGTATACGTATAGTTGATTGCCTTCAACTGGAAGCCTCACCCATCAGAATACCAAAGCAATAAATTCTAAAAACGTTTTGTCCCATTCATCACAGCGTGGCTAATCCGGTTCCACTCACGTCCGTACTGTGTCAGCATCCCGCAGCCGCAACAGTCCATAGCTGGCATTATGCCGTCAGCGTCGCAGTTGAGCGCCCCGTCGGCGCCGGCGCTTTTCACCAGCTGACTCATCCCGGCGTCCGTCCCCCCACGTTCCCCCGTTTTGCCATCACGCAGTTATCACAGTCCTGCGGCTAGAGGCAATTTGCATTAACGCTTCAACGTTCTACGCGCTATGCGGCTCCAGAAGCCCACGTCAAACGGTAAGCATATCATGCATTTTTTTTTATGTCTAATAGTTTTTTATACCCTGTGGGATTATGACCATAATCGATTATTGATTGTAGCCAGGTTTCAATACGTGCTGAGTAAACAATCGGCGGGCAGGTGGATCGTCATGAAGACGGGATTGCCCCCGAATAGTTTGCAATATTTGGAATGTGGCCTTGAAACTTTGAAATTGCATAGCTTTGAATTTCGGCTTGGTAGGGTCATCCAGTGATACTCAGCGAAGCCTATACGGACCACCCTGTGATGACATGTGAAGTCCTGTAAGCGAAACTGTTTACTTGCAGAATTTTACAGCCTCTCAAGAGTTTGCAGGATAACATGTTGATCTGTGAGGTCCTGTGAAGCCGCAAAAACCTGGTAGTTTAAGTGAATTTGCAAAAGAAGCTAGCGAAAGTGGAAGTTTCCCCTCCTAAGCCGAGCAGCATCTGTATTTGGGGTCGTAGGGAGCCGCCCCTGAATCGCTTGGAGAATTTTGTTTTCCCTCATGATTTTTAGAGACCTAAGAAATGTTTAAAATAGCAAACAATTAACTATTACTCAGTAACGCAAACAATAATCTATTTACTCGCAGCAGTGATCTATTCACTCAGTAATCTTCAATCATAGGTATATCTCCAAATATCACTAGCTCGTCCATTCGTCCTTGTTGGCAAAGGACTACAGTTGCTATATTAGGAATTAGAAGATAGGCCAATAGGGGCAGTTTGGCTTCGGAAGGGGGGGGGGCATTTTGCACTTTTGCTACTTCCCATCGAGGTGCCGACCGATCTAGACAACTCTTCCTGAGTTGAAATGCTTTATTTACCATGACGGGCTTGAGAGCTTGCTCCAGCTTCACAAAAGTTCACAGGTTTCACCAAAATGAGACTTGTAAACCAGAACTAGTGAAGCAACAAAAGTGCAAAATGCCCCCCGTCGCCGAACGGCGCTAGGCCAATATCCTCATTGAAAAAGCCGTCAAACAACTTCTGTAAGGCGCCATGCGTTAAACCTCCACTTCAAATATTCGGTGGTGTTTGGAGGTGTGTGCACATGTAGTACACTGAGTCAGGTGAGTGGAGGGGGGTCATATTTTTTGCAATAACAGAGAGGTGGTGGTGTGCTGTAGTTGCAACGGACTTGTTTGCGTACGTTTCGACGCTTGACCTTCTTCGGACCTGACAGGACCAGAGATTTCATGACTGCTCCATCCAAACCTTCTACCACCCTACTTGGGATTTTGAGACCAATACAGATCATCGCGCTACTTCGCTACGAAGCCAAGTCAATCGTGGCAGAATCAATCCTTTCATGCGAGGCTCCCGGGAGCGTCAGCGTGATGTTTCAAATTGATCTTTAAGGTGTTTCCCTTCGCTTGATTTTCCCATCAACTCTTTGATACTGCCCCCATTGGCCTTCTGTTCAATTGTCTAATATTATATTTTACGTAAAAATGCTCGAAGGGGAGGCGTCGTATTCGGTCGCTGGGAGAGGGGGGGACGTATATCCCTTCTGACCTTCTTGATGAGAAAGGTTCACTTCTCGTGGTTTTGCTGCTTCATGTGTTTCGTGTGCTATATCCCTCCCTCGACAGCTCGGTGAGGATATCCGGGAGAGGGGTCGTACCAACCCCTAAAAGAGGGGAGGAGGTCGTACGGTTCCGATCAAAACCCCCAACTAATGATGTGCCCTCGTTCCATCTTCATCTCTTGTTCCCTGACAAATCCATCAAATCCTCTGTATGACAAAAAATCAGTGACTAATTTTTTGCTACTTATCATCGTGTCCAGGACCCTTTATCTTATCGCTACGTCGCCCGTAGTTCTCATTCGGAAGCTATCTGTCATTGTCGTAAATTCTCATGATTTGCCTTCTTTGCATATTTCCGTATGAAAAATATGTGAACAATGCAGTTCGTCATCATTTTATTCTCAAAATACATTCTTTTCGTTTTTTCTCAACCAATTTCTCTTTCACTCTTTAACCCCTACCCTTCTGAAACAAGAATAACTAGAAAAGGAAAGCGCTTTTGCTCGGCCGTGACGGGCACAACTTTCTACAAGTTTTGGACTTCTATAGGATTCTGGGAGGTTTCCTTTGCACAGAATTATAACTTTAGAATAGTACGAGGCATACACTAATCCTTATTGCGCGTAAAATTAAGCTACGGTAAGGTAGGTTGTGTCACGGGACCGGGGCGTTTAACTTTACGCGCAGTTCTAGGGTACTGTATGCAGCTCGTTGTCCTAAATTTAAAATCTTGTTTCCCTTTCAATCTCTGGTTGACCCTGAATGTACGCAGAATGCTTGACGTTCCAGTGTGCAACCTGCCCTTCTCTCCTGTCTTGTTTTTCACGAGCCACAATCTGACTGTCGATTTAATTCGTTCGTGTCCCATCGACACATATGTTTTCCTTGAATAATCTCCGAGGAATTAATATTGAAAATCCCCCTCGAAAGGGAACCAACCTGTCTGGCTCCTATTGTTGGAAAAGGTCGGAGATGGAACAGGTAAGGGGGGGGGGGGCTGCTACCTTGTACAATCCATGGTATGAGTCTCTCCTAGACCAGCGAGCTAATCCCTATGGGGTCGTATTCCTTTCAGGGTCTTAACCAGGATACGTCAGCCTGGACACCTTTTTAAACCCCAGCAAAACGGTCGCCTTAAGTCGCTGAAGGGAGGGAGAGTCGTATTTGCTCTCGAGGAAACTATTCTTGGTCCTACCGGTGTTGACGTTTCCCGGTTTTCCATTTCGTGTGCGTTATATGTCCCCTCCGCTGCCCCGCCGCTAACTCGTTCGACTGCCTTTTGGGAACAAAGTGAGACTCTTGCTGAAAAAGCGACGAATAGGGCGGTAGGAATCGCGGAGGGAATTCGCAGATGGTGGGTAGCATGAGCAACGAGGACGGAAGTCGTACCAGGGAAGGGGATTTCCGGATAGGGTCGTATTTTGCTGAAATTTCTCCACAGCTAGACGTGCACTGGTCTGAGCTTCTCCCAACGAAGGGTTCATCAGCATTGCCTTGATCTTGCTGGGCTCTCGCCAGATCAGTTTTTACCGTCAAGGATGACATTGATTGTCAGTGTCGCTTATCATCGCATCACCTCAATTGGGAGAGGGGGAGGGGGGGACGATCCTCTGACTCACACTCGAATTATGTGCTGGCGCATTCCAAACTGATCAATATGTCGAAATCGTTATCAGACCATTTTTGTTGTGCATTACCCATGGAAAACGTCAGTTTGTTGACATTCTGTTTTCTTGTTCTTCTTCCTTTGTCCTGTGGTCTGCTGCTTTATGTAGTAGGAAGTAAAAATTACTCTAATCGGTTATTTTTCTAGGAGTTCTTGGCTTGGGGGTGGGGAGGATGGGGGAGAAATGCGCTCTTTCGCTTCCTCCTATCGACGTGTTCATTTACAAGAGTTGACAAGTGGTTTCCATGAAGTTCCGCTGGTATCACGTTATGACATGAGATTTCGCAGGTCGCCACTAATGCCTTCACAGGTGGATGGGAAGTAGCGAAAGCTCGAATACCCCCCCCTAACCCGCCGAGTGCGCCTTCAAAGCTTTCGAGAGCAAGCACCCCGCTATTTTTCAGTTGATCGGACGAATGAACAATTCATAGGTAAACTTTCGGCGGTTATGGAATTATAAATGGGAGCTGGGGCACATCGCACTTCCGTATATTCAACCTTCCAAAGCAGGGGCTTTCTGAATTCCTTTGTCAATGATTAGGCTGAACTAGGCCTACCTAATCGGACCTTATTAAATACAGTTTATTGCAATTTCTTGCCATTATGATAACTTTTTCGAACACATCTGTTTGATCAGCGAAATAGATACTCAATGAAGTATTCTAGGGGGAGGGGGGGTGTCCTCAAAGAGACGCAGTTGATAACGTCGCATTAAATCGGGACGGTGCCATGCAACGCGCCCAAACACGGAGTTTTCTACCACTAGTTGTTTTCTTCCTTAATCGACCATTAATAGATCACTACTGCACTACTGGTAGAAAAGGCTGTCGGGGGCGTGCTTTCCTCCACCCCTCCTGGCACCGCCCCGATTGATTATGACGACGTCTGCTTTGACTTTTCCATCTTGCTTATTTGACAGGAGCTGAACAGTGGGATTACCCTTCCTCCAAGACTCTAAACGTCAATAGTCAGTTGCAAGATTGAGGGAGTGCTTGTTAGAACGCGCGCTCAGGCGGCATTCATACTTCGCGCCTGGAGCAATTCATTCGCGCGATTCGGAGATTGCAACCGACCGTGCACCATTTCTGGTTGGTTTTCTGAAGCTGATTACTCATTTACATTGAAAATGGGCTTCGACACTGCGACATTCTTTCTTCGACAACCCCAACACTACAATGATTAACCGCGGAGCGCGGTCGTTAACAATGGTGCAATTTTGAAATAGCGGGACGTGAAGTATGAACGCGACCTTGGGCAGCCGACATCTATCTACTGGGGACATCCAAGATGCTACCTCCAGATCGGTATCAGTTTCACACGGAAAGGTGACTTCCCATCCGAAGCCTTCTCTTTCCCAGAACCCGCGGGAAGGGGGTTGTCACTTTCCCAGAGAAAGCAACATTATCGGTCCTAGACAGCTTCACAGCGTGTGCACTATGAGTGCGTGCGTCAGCAACCGCTCTTCCGGCTGTTTTCCTTCCAGGTTTTGATTGACGACCCTCAGAGGCTCTCTAGGGAGGTACCTGGCATGGCCACCTGCCTTGGTTTTCAGTGTTCTGTTGTGCATTAAGGTGCACATCGCTGGTCCCACAATACCTTTTATAAGCCAAATCGTATTCAAAAAAATGCTATGATTCTTATGGTGCGTTCATACTTTGCGGCAGCGTCTACCAGCGTCCACCAGCGACCGCTAGCATTCCGAGGGCGTCAGCGAGCAGGAAAGTATAGATGTCGATCTAGCGCATGTCAGCTTCTGTCAGTGTCTCAAAGGCTAGAGAAGTATAGGTATCGATTTAGCGTCCACCACAGTGTACCAGCGTCCACTATCGTTCACCGCCGACCGGGAATAGAGAGTATGGAAAGTAGGAGGGTAGCAAACAGCTGGATTAGGCGTCGTGAAATTGCGGCGTGTGCAACCGCACCGCACAACTGCTAAAGCACAGAATTATGCAATTTAATGTACGATGTAGTGTAGTTTGCATACGGCGCAATTTCGTGACACCCTATCCTGCTGTTTTCTACCCTCCCACTTACCCACACCCTCAACTCCTGGACGGTGGTAGACGCCGGCGACGCTATAATCGATACCTATACCTTCCTAGCCCTCGAGACGCTGGCAGACGCTGGCGAACGCTGGTAGATGCTGGCAGACGCTAGATCGGTATCTTTACTTTTCTAGTCGCTGCCGCTGCCGAACATCGGAAAGTTAGTGGTCGCTGGTGGACGCTGATAGACGCTGGCGGACGCTGCTGCAAAGTATGAACGCATCCTTTGTGGAATTAGGCTCCATGGCGTGGTCCACAATAGATTCCTATTCGCCGAAAAAAGCTCTTTAAGACCCGGATGCATGGGTTGCGAAAAATGACTCCATGACAGAGACTGCATGGCTCACCCTGAGGTCCCATTGATATTTTCTCATATTTAACACCAAGTTTCAACGACAATCCTATCTTATTAGCCTTTTCTACGGGGTTTTCGAGGTTATGTTTTCGTACTTTTGCCTGCAGTTTAGCTCGCAAAGCCGATTAACATCGGCCACATCACCTGTGAATCCTCCAGCGGTTCGCATAACTAATTCATAGTGAACGCTTTGAATCAATCGATTTACGAGGACATTTATGACTCACCGGAAAATGTTATTCAACTTTTAAATGCCATAGCAAAGCATTATTGTTGCTTTGGTCGATGTTTATTTGGACCCGTGCCAAAGTGCACTTTTTCATTTGAATTTTCCGGACTGCACCTGTTTTTCGCCACAATTTTAAAGCGAAATTTATCACAATTGTCTGGCAATCGTGAAGTGCTGATCTGAATCCTGGCTGAAAAACAGCCGCCAACCTCTAGTCCTAACAACTTTTTGTAGCGCTCATTTATTTGTATTTATTTATTTTATTATAACTTTTACTCCAATTACTTTTATTATTGTTTTATTTAATTGCTATTAATTTTTATTTTTTCTCCGATATACTATATAATTTAATTTTTGAATTTATTCCACTTATTTTCATTTTTTTCGTTTTTTTTTTGTTCCACTAGAGAAACCTATCTTAGACTTTCCCTAATCAAAAAAATACAAGAAATTCTAGTGTTGGCTGATCCTGTTCCGGATAAACGACGTACTCGAATACCGCTTGGAGTCGCAGCTACATTCGAACCCCGGCATGTATTGGAAATTGGGGAACTTTTTGCAGAATAGGACCCCCGCACCTCGGGATTTCCTTCTTCCTCCCCAGCCACCATACTTCTCCCAATTTTCCAGAACTTTCAAAGTTTTGACTTACTGCTGCCGAGTAGGAGAGGACGGATTAGGAAGAGAGGGAAGAGGTATATGGCGCACTTGAAACAATGAAAAAGTCAACAACCGAAAACATTTTTTCTGGAGACAAATACGTCCTCCCTCTAAAAAAACCTATACGACCCCCTAGCTAGGGATTACCCACATCCGACACGCGTCCTGATTGGATTATACAAAGGCATGTCGGTGAACGAGTCGGTGTAATTGTCCTCCCAAACGAATCTAGGGTTAGCCAATCTCGAAAGTTGGTCAGGATAATGTCCTTTTATCCTTACCATGCGCATCCGCCCGGAGATCAAGTCCTGTAAGCCCCCGCCCAGACCAACCAGCCTTCTACCCTCGGGGACGGTGAATTGGTACCAGATTCGTCTGGGAGGATAAAACACTGACTTGTACATCGGCTGGCCCCGCAAGTCATTGTATAGGCCACATCGCATTCAATAAGCCACTACGATTCTGAATGGAAGTATACGCGAACTCCCTCGGACGGGGTAGGCGTGGCTGCTTACTCGAACTAAACGTGGCCGTGCGCTTCGCTTTTGAAGAGATATTTCATTGGTTATCGTCTCTTTCAGCACTTAACATAATGGACAGTTGTCTCAACTGAAATATCCACGAGTATTTATCTATCTTGTACCATCTTTCGAATGCACGCTCTATCTCTTATCTATTGGGTATAAGGATTTAGAATTCTCTATCCTCTTAAAGACGGCGAAATCTTATTATCCTCTATCATTTACCCATATTGTACTTTTGCGAAGCTATATATATATAATATAATCTATAATATATCTATAGCTGACGTTGATTACGGCCGACGCCTCCAAACAAAATGCAACATAAACATTCGCACTGGCGCAAATAATTTATCTTATCTATTATCTATGCATGGACATTAAATATTTATGGATGACTCAGAAATTCCAGAAAAAAAACCAAAGCTCCCGCTGTCGTAGTAGAATTCGTAGAAATTCGCCCACTTACAGTTCTGCAGTTTTGGACGCTGTCTCGTTCTTTCGTACGGGATGTACCACGCACGCCATCACGTTCACAGTTGCTAAGAATGCATGACGCGTTTTTTTTCTATATTTAAGTAGCGACTTTCTGGGTTATCCGATATTTCCCTATTCTTCGAAATTCAGCCCCAATTTTGGACGAAATTTTCCCCCGTGTTTAGAGGTTGTTCAGAGGTAGTTTTCTCCCACTGGACTGGATTAGTCCTTTCAAGTATCTATCTATCTAATCTTTTTAACCGCCTGCGCCCTCGCCCAAGGCGACGGTCTCAAGCACCAACACTATATGTGCTTGAAGGCGTTTGAAGGATACGTGCACCACAAAGAGTTCGAAGCCGCCAAACTTGCTTCACAATCAAACCCTTTTTAGGGGCTTGTAGCCATGCATTGTACCGCTGGCTCCTGGCGATTTCTCTATTATTTATGCCTACTTTTTTGCCCTCGCGAAGTCTGCTTATGCGATGCCCTTTCTTTTGGAATGCACCTGTTTCTTCACCGTAACACCTCCTAAAATCATGAGACCTTTATAAGAGAAGCACACGCAAAGCAAACTTGAGACTTGAGGAACTGTTGGAGGTTTGGGTAGTGGAAACAGGTCTCAGACATATCCACGACGCTTCTTCCTCTTTTCCTTTTTTATATTTCTGTTTCATTTTCATCATCATCTCTTCCCATTTATCTGAATTGAAACACCGCTACTTAGAAAACGCTCAGTCTGTTTCCCGAATCGTCTGACACCACTACATAGAGTGCTCTTCCACCTAACTGAACAGCCTTTGAAAAATGTTCTCGCATTTAGAATTAGAGGTGGTCCCATGAAGATCTTCTTGTCGAAATCCAAGACTAATTTACGTGCCAAGAGCTTCACCTTCAGGGCGGGCAGCGCGTATTTGAAGTTAACAAAAGCCATACCTGCCACTTTGTCACATGCTCAGTTCAGACACCGTATTTCCAACAGGTTATTGAGGTATGGTGGGTCTAGCTCTCTTGAGACTGGTCGATAAGTAATGGGTTCGCTGGTTAGTTATTGTTATTGAAAAACTGGGCGTTATCTCAAAAGCAAATGAGCCGTTATTCAATGTGATCTCCCACAAATCCAGTGAAAAGAGAGCCTCATGCTTCAGTGGGTCTTCTAGGATTTCCTTCTTCCTCAGGAGTTTGACAGACCTTCTGGTTGTCTTCATCACTTGTTCGTGATAAAATGCAGTGAACTCATCCACGTGGGGGCGGGACTTCTGAGATGGGTGGTTTTTGTTGATAATCCTATTTCCGAAACGTGCATTTACGCATTTCTGGTGACCATTCATGTATAAATCTGCTCATTCAGAGGAAATCGATTGATGACGTCAATAATTCAGTGTCAGAAAATGTTTTTTTGAAGCGAGAATAGACCCCTCTTCTCTCAGTGGAATATTTCAGTTCTTTATGCTAGTTCGTGTTCTATGTAGGCTCACTTGGTTTCTGACGCCCTTTTGTCGAGACGCCTTCAATTATGTTTAATTTTTCGGTGCTGCAATTTCTTCTTTCTTCCTAGTATAGAAGGTTGTTGTTTTCTTTGGGGAAGCAAATTTCATGTCAGACGCTCTCGCAAGTGGCACAACTACAGGGCACGCTCCGCCGCTGTGGAAAAATTCTCTGCACTGCAACCCGCCTAGACTCTCTCGACTGATCCTCCGACTCCGGGACAATAAACGGCACTAACCTCTTCGATGATGATTACTATATGGCCTTCTCTGAATTCCCAACTATGACGTTGGCCTGGCTAGTACGCGATGTGAGGCGTATTTTGACAGCGCTTTTTTGCGTTCTGTTTTCTTCCGGCGTCTCTCGCGTGGATTACGGCCTAGGGTTCTCGGGGAAGGGTATTTTCTGCGGTTATTGCATATGTTTAGTGTTCTGTTTTCACGGAGCTGTAGTAATTGTTTAGTTGACGTTCTGATATGGAGTTGGGTGCCTTACGTAATTGTGCATTGTTTGCTGAAGCAAACAAATTTTGTCCCCAGAGGCCAATGTTTCCGCGGAAGCTCAATTCAGTGTCTCTTGTCTGTGGTTCGCTCTCCTCTGTTTTAACCCAAACAAGTGTTGATGTATTCCTTGTAGTTGTTATACACAGTTAGTGATAAATATGCGAGTAACCTAGTTAGCTCTATTTTTTCTTGGGTTTTTATTCAAGGTTTCCTTAATTTCAACATAATGTCCCACCCCACTTATGAGCCTGGTGGGCCGTTGAAGACCTCAGGTAAAAAAGTCATCTATGGTCGCTGTTCTTTAGGGGTGGGGCAGTTTGTACTTCGCAAGTGTCTTCTACTAGTTCCTGTTGAATCACATGTCTTCCCTTGGTAACATGGACCTGTAGGTAGGTCAGCAGTTCTCCACAGGAGACGGCGGCAGTGGTTAATGGGGACAGCAGAATGCCCCCACCAAGCCGAATTGCGCTCCGTTCTCTACAGCTTATTTATAGTCTTGGTTTTCAAATGACAGGGCATGTGGAGGGCCTGAGCTCCCTTTCCCGTCAATCGTCGTGAATGAATTTGGAGAGACACCATGGATGGGGAAAAGCCGCCTTGGTAGCGAGGCTGACTCCCTGTCGCGTTCCCTATTTGCAGGGATCATGACTGTACCTTCATTGTTTCCAATTACGACCTGATAAGCGCATGGCATCTGTTTCAGTTCTTAGTCTTGGCGACGTTCTGAGTCTTATGGGCAGATGCGGACATTCCGTGGAGAAAGTGCCATGAAGGGGTTGGGGGAGTCGGTGTTCATACTTAGGGTCGAGCATGGTACCAGGGAGTCCGAATCAAAGGTACGGAAAGATGATATGGGCTCGTTCAGTTAGAGCTTTCCACTAGCTCACTCTGTCCCACAGCTAATTACTAGTTACGAAAGTGAGAACTTTTTACTTTTGCTGCTCACTTTTCGGGATGTTGGCTGAAGGTTTAACAAAGTTTGTCCCGGGGAAAAA
>MU951241.1:0-12204 GCA_036418165.1 Cooperia oncophora
GTCAAAAAAGCAGGTTTTCCCATAAAGCTCGGCAAATAGGCCCATTGGCACCCCTTAGGCCCATGGCAACCCTCGAAGGCCCATGTCCATGGTGACGTCGCACCGAGGTATGAAGGTTTTAGCGCAGTTCGGCTTTGGGGGGGGGCACCAAATGGTGCTCAGCGAGGCCTGTGCAGGCCACCTCAAAGGCAGTTGGCGCGACGATTTGGTGCTCACCCTAAAATGCTATTAGTACATAGAGGGGGAATGGCGAAAGAACGGAGTGAAACGGTCAAAATCCTGCGAAAAAAGAGCCTCCGTTCTCAATGTGTTCAAAATCAATTTTGGACGAGTTTCCCGTAGGCATCTTGCCAATAACCGCTACCGAAGGTACGGCTGCATATGTGTACTCATATATCCATGCAGCACGGCCGCTTCATACCAATCCCTTCGCTTCATAATTTGCTTAGCAAATGAATCGATTAGAGCGTCAGGAACGGTCGTCCATTTGTGGGCGGGCGGGCGTGGCGGGCGTTTGGGTCGGAATGTTGTGGCTTGATAGGGCCCTTATAAGGGCACCTCCCTTGGAAAAGGCATTATGCAGCCTGGGTCGCGGAATTCCGTCCTGCCAGGCGTATTAATCCTACTCGTCTTGAGGGATTTATCGTGCCAACTGCCTTTAAGTGGTCCTTCAAACCCTCGCAAGAGAAGCGGCTCACTTGTACCGTCCTACAAATTCACAACTGTTTACCTGTTAGCTAAGATGGGCTTGCCAGAGGAACAAGAGAAAGTGCAGAATGTCCCTCCCAAGCCAAACAGAGCTAGATTTTATTAGTAACCCGGCCGATCTTCCATGGAATTCAATTATATAGAATTTCTATTTATATACCTTCATACCTATTTCTACATGGCTGCTTAATTAAATGATTCGAAACAAGAGCAAACGGCAAAAATAGAAGCCCAATTAGGAACAATAAATTAGAGACAACATGTTTAGCTTCACGGTCTACCGCCGCATATTATACGACGACGACTCATATTAATAATGCTGAATAGCCGGTAATAAATAACTCATTGTGATTTTGATATGCATTTAGTGCGACTTCCCCCCTAATTCATTCTTCTAAACGACCACCTTCCCTATCTTACCTGGTCACCTTACAGGTTTAATTAAGTTTCCTCACGTCTCACCAACTTTCCGGCAGTTTTTCCAGTTTGTCCCGAAAAGCAGGCGTACAGCTTGTTTACCGCTATTCTGCGGCTTACGACCAGGGAGAGGAGATAAATAGACAATAAAGCTAAGAGTGCACGTACGTGTGAACGCCGTACATTTAACTACCTTGTTATTAAGCGCGGAGCTGAAATCAGGGTTACCGGCTGCGCGATCACTAGCCCTATGACATTGTGTAAACTGGTATTCCGAAAAACCACATTAATCACCAGAGAGGCAAGGTTTGCGTGGCTATTTTTCATGAAGTTGAGCGCCGATCTCCCAAAAAAAGCTTCCTCCTGCTCATCTGGCCCCCTGACATTCAATTTTCTTTCTACGAGTCTAGCACCTGAGAATATGAGAGTTTAGAATTCAGCATAATTAAAAGCTCATTCGGGCCGCGCAGGGAGGCATTATCGCTTCCCTCAGTGCGGCGCTGTGCCGACCATCTAGAATAGACACTTTTACCATCGGGGGGCTAGACGACTACTCCAGCTCTCACAGAATTTCACAAGTTTCACCAGAGGAGACTTGAATGGATGTTGTGAAGCAGTGAAATTGCAAAATGCCCCCTCTCCGTCGCCGAACTGCGCCGCTCATTCGCGTATGCAATGGGCTTCTAGCGTTTTTTCTGTTCCTTCTGATACGCGTTTTTATTCCTTTTATCGAAGGCACGCTCGGACTTTCTAGGATCATCAAATTCACTGAAATGTGCCACATAATTTATGTTAATTTCTTGAAATAATGGAGCATTTCAGGGAAATGAGGGCGAATTCGAACTTCCTGACTCCATTTCAAAGTTTGGGGATGCCTACACGGGTTTCAGCAGAATCCAGTAGGATTCCTTGATCCAGAGATAGACCTGCTGCGAGATGGGAGATCACCTGTATAGCAAGAATGCTGCGCAGGTGCGTGAACGATTTCCCACATCGGTGTCTCCGTCGCGTCTTGAGTCAACCGTGACAGTAGCCAAAGACAAACAAGTAATTTTTGGTACGCGACGTGGAAGCAAAGCTTACAGGATGTGAGGTAATAGGATCTAAGAATAGTTCTCATTTACGAACTTAAATGGCATTCATATGCAATTCGAAGGAATCGTTGTCGTTTTATGGGATGAGCGTGTCGCGCGCGTCACGCGGAGACATTCACAGCGAGTCGCAAAGCCCGTTCTCCTGTAGTGTTAGAAATTCACTTGTTATTAATTAGCGAATTTGGACGGAGTTCGGCTTGGCGGGGGCATTTTGCTGGTTTTCAGGTCACTGCCGGTGCCTCTGTGGAGACCGGTAAACTCTTGTAAAGTTGTGCACTAGCATGAATTTGGTTTACACTTGACAAGTCCGCAGGTCTAACCATGGCGAGACGTGTGAATTCAGAGGGAACTAGCACAAGAAACCAGCAGAAATGCGAAATACACCCTCCAAGCCTGATAGCGCCTAAATTTGTTTCAGACAGTCTTCTTCTTCAGCTGGCTCGAGAGCTTCTTCTTCTGCACTTCTATAGTAAAGGATAAAGGATAAAGTCTTCGCCGTTGATCAATCCCTTTGTGGGATGCGGCACGCATTCTACTTCCATTCAGAATCGTAGTGGCTTATTGAATGCGATGTGGCCTATACAATGACTTGCGGTGGCCAGCCGATGTACAAGTCAGTGTTTTATCCTCCCAGAATCTGGTACCAATTTACCGTCCCCGGAGGGTAGAAGGCTTGGTTGGCCTGGGCGGGAGTCGACCAAGGACCGCGCGAGTGGTAAGCGCGCCACTTGTCACTACACCACCTCCGCCTCACTTTTGGTGGAGGGACGGTAAATTGTACCATATTCGTTTGGGAGGATAAGAACACTGACTTGTACATCGGCTGGCCCCCGCAGCTCATTGCATACATTCAACAAGCCAATAATAATAGGGTGCTATAAGAGCACCTACCTTGGAAAACGCGTCACGCAGCGCCCGCTCAGGGGCGCCGAATTCTGTCCTGCTTAGGATTATTAATCTTACACGCCTCGGGGACTCGTCTGCTCACCTTTGCCTCCCACCTTATCTAGGAAAAACGTCGAAAATGTTGTAGAGGCCTTCTAAACGGCCTCTTCTTGGCGCGGGCGACGATTCTTGTGACGTTTTGACTTCGTAGTCGTTCGATAGCCTAAATGTGGCTCAACATTAGAGAGTTGCTCTCTAAAGCGCTCACTGGAGCTGCAGGGCATCTGGTCAACGTCACACCTCCCCCATGGAGCCGCGATACCTGAGTATGACTCGCAGACAAGGAAACCCATCGAAAAGCTTAAACAGGAATCGGAAATCAAGGATATGGGGTTTAGCATGAATTAAGGGGTGAGAAGGTATCCTTAGAACATTCCCTGCGTGGTTCATGCGTGGGAGCCAACTATTGTCCAGAGCATTGAGTATGAACTTCATTCACTGCTACTGCCAATTCATCAGGCGGAAATGCTCATCCATTGCGGATTATGTTGATGTAATAACAGAGCAGTCATCTATTGCACCTGCTTTACAACGGTAAACAAACAACACAACAGTATACTCCTTTATTCAGAGTGGGCGCAAATTATCCAACTCTTGCGCTCGTGGAATTTTTTTTATTTCCACATCGTCTGTTTTGAAGGCTGTGCATTGCGGTATTTTTTCAATAAAAGGCAATATAACAGGATGCTCAAATCGTTTTTGGAATTGGTAAAGTCGTCAGCTCATCGCAAAATGAAATCATTGAAACTTGAGATTAATGGACTATGTTGTAAAATCTAATAAATGAGAATTATTGAGGGGGTCGAAAGCAATAGCTCAGCTTCCGTTTCGCACGTGCCCTTAGACGGAAGCCGAGCAAAAGCATATTCCTCCTTCCGTGCTCCTCAGTAAGGAAAGTTCCATGAGTTCCACCACCGCAGTGTTTCTGCGGGACACCATCAAAAGCTTCCAAATTGAAGATCACTATCGCTTATGTGGAGGACGGGGCGAAGCGGAGGTGGTATAGCGGCAAGTGGCACGCTCACCTCCACACGGTCTGAGGATCAAATCCCGGATCGCTCTCACCAGGAGCCATCCAAGCTTCTACCTCCTAGGACGGTAAATCGGTACCAGATTCGTCTGGGGAATAAGAACACTGACTTGTACCTGGCCTGCTTGCGAGACAGGGCACATTATTGGTTGGGTCCGTACCATCGAGCTGTAGGAAAATTGGTGGAGTCCGTACCATCGAGCTGTAGGAAAATACGGCCCCTCCTACCCACATACCTACCACTTTCTTCGAATTCACCAACTTAGAACCAATTTTCCCGGAATTTCCCGAAAAATCCTTCTCATAGTTTTTCAAAACTTTTGGGGCTGCCGAGGCGGATAAGGGAGAGGGGATATATAGTACATATGAAACAGGAAAACTCGCAACAAAATCAACAACCTCTCTTGGAAGGCTAGAATATAGATACACCCCCTCCCAACAACCGAACACCTCGACGCCCCCCCCCCCTTGTAGGCTTAGCGCGCCTTTGAAGCCAGAAAAATCTAACTGTCAAAAAATTTCTTTTCGGAACAATTAAGCGAGCTCCAACTGCCCTCAACGACAAGATACGCCCTCCCTCTGTTTGGGGAATCCGCCAAACAAGATCTGCCCCTGTTGGCAAGCTGGTCAAGTCGTGGCGTTGCATACCCCGCGATGAATCGCGCGAGCGAGTAGATTGCTCTAATCGCACGACTAAAAACGGTGCCGCTCACGGCTAATCGGTGAACGATTTCGAGAGCACCTGATAAAAGGAGCTTTCGGTTGTTTTCATACTCTTTCTTGGCATTCACTTGCGCTGTCTCCCTTTTGGGATTATTTTTACCTGTCCGTATTCCCTGTGACGCACATTTGACGACAACAATTAGTGTAGATGTGTAGATATGCAGTCGTTCCTGTACCACTGATATGGTAACCCATCTTCATAGCAAGACAAAGTACGTGGCGAGCGAAAAACAGCAAAGGCGCAGTTCGAGGGAGGGGGGAAGGGGTGGGAGGATTCTGCACTATAGCTATTTACTTCGCATCATCGCGGTTTTTGTTCTGAAAGAGTTGACATGCATTCTTTATGGGAGCTGAAAAGTAGTCTCTACACAATTTGACTGGTTTTACAAGATTCCACAAATCTCTACTCGATAGCTCGACATGACCATGGGAAGTAGCGGAAGTGCAAAATCCGCCCCCCCCCGCCCTGGCTGGATTACGCGGTCCCTGAAACCTAAAGTAACTGAACGAGCCGTTGGAGAGTTTCACCGATGGAGCAATTCCGACCTTGCGCGACTACAGCTTCGAAATCGCTCGTACGATCGAATCGCGAAGTATGAATGGAGGGAGTTGAAGCCTGGCGAACGGCCGACAAATTAGGCGAAAACACCACTGCTCCATGTAGGAGAAGGAAGAAATGTGTCGTATATATACAACGGCACCTCGCTCACGTCAAGGGAAGTTTGGAACCTTAGATTCTCAGAAGAGTTCCAATGCTATCGTTTCCTGCTTCAAGACATTAAAAGGGGATCAGAGATCGAAACCGGGTAGGTGTAGGATATTTAGACCAAACAGCGGCTGCACCACTTCGTTACCTTTGTCACTGCTAAGTCCTACGCTGAAAGAACCAACCGAAACAGCGTCTCTAGCTCGCTATTTCTCCTCGGAACGAGATCACTCTGTGATCACTTAACTGCTTACATCGCACCTGCAGAAGGAAAGGACTAGGAAGGAACTTGAGAACGTTGACTTCCTTCCTCTGCTAGGTATTCAGGAATTCCGACAATTATAGGCCTAGAGTGTCGCAGGTGTGTACTTGCATGTTTGTGTTGCTCAGTCTGTGCCTTTTCTTTTCTCTTTTGTTGCTCTATAATGTTTGCTTTTCTGTTTCGTTTCGTAGCCCTTTCAGGTTTACTTACATTGTAGCGCACCTATGGGTGCAGGGTAAGTGAATGAATGCCCTCTGAGAGTTAAGATATAATGGTGACTTCGCGTACAGAAATCATCATAAAGTCCTGGGAGCCCAATATTCCTAATGAGGAAAAAGAGTTTACCATGTCCCAGCCTCCGTCGACTCTTAATGTCCACCGTGGCGATCACGCAAGTCGGAAACAAATGGTTGTTGGCATTCGCATGCGACGTGAAAACGGGCCAACAAGGAAGTAATTAGGCTCTAAGACTTGTTCCCATTTGATACAATAGATGGTTGTCTCAAATGCATTTTGAAGGAGGCATTTCCTTTGCCATATCGTGGGCTACGCAAATTATTTGGACCTAACCATATCGACTGACTACATTTCTTGAACGCTTTCCCACTGCAAACCGAAATGTGTGAAGCTCTTCCCCGGCCCATTCCTCATCCCTAGCTTCTGCTTTGTGGGGTTTTGCCTTAAAGGCAGTTGGCACGATGGTTTCCTACTTAGCCTAAAATGCTAGTAGGGCGCTGTATAGTGGGGAAATGGCGAAAGAACGGAGTGAAACGGTCAAAATCCTGCGAAGAAAAAGCCTCCGTTCAGGAAAAGCCTTCCGTATTTTCAGTGACTGTGTTAAACGCCAAAAACTTGAATTCGGGAGGAGTTTCCCGTTAAGGCCATCCTTACCGTCACCGCTATCGAAGATTATGCTTGCCATACGTAGCCCAGTGCATTTGCCGAGCGATCACGGTCGCCGCTTCATAACAAATCCCTATCGGCTCAGAATGTTTGCTTGTTAGCAAATGCAACGAAAGCGAAGCGGCAGGAGCGGTCGTCCATTTGTGTAGGCGGGCGGGCTAGGCGGCGCTTTGGATGAAGTGGTGTGTGTGGCGCGAAAGGCGCCCTTATCAAGGGCACCTCGCTCGCTGGGAAACTGAGCTATGCAGCGCCTGCTCGAGGGCGTCGCGGTATTCCTGTCCTGGCTAGGAGTTTTTTGATCCTAGTCATCCCGGGGGAGTTTCGTGCCAATGCCTTTAAGATACAAATGACGTGAGCTATAATTATCAGTGAGCCCTTCTGGATGAACCACTTGTTCTATGGGTTATGTGCTCGACTCAGCCCTCTTCTTAACGATGATAACTGTTTTCAATGCACAACTGGAAACGAGCATGGTTTGCGCAGAAGTCCATTCCATGATTATGTCGAATGGATCAACTTCTCCAGCAAATGTCTCGGCTTACCTCGCGTACCCTGGTGCCTGACCGATTCGGAGATGGGGTCAGGTTCATAGGTTTGATCCTTCGGTAGGTGCATCAAAGTGAACACCAGAAGAGTAATCTCTTTCCGATGTTGGATCCTTAAACATGCAGTAGTATCTTTTATGCTCCTTGTTCCTCGAGGGTACAGGCTGCGACGCCCTGAGAAAATGAGTAGTTTCTTTAGGGTTGAACTGGAATCAGAGGAGCACTAGCGGCTGCGTCTCTGTTACGTTTGAGGACACCCTCGATCGTTCGCTCAAAATGTGGGGCGAGGACGCTTCAGTACACCAGTGGACGCGCGGGAATAATGTGGATGTTACTTTGTTTCGATTCCTATACGGCTTCCTCTATTCGAAACATTTGTCCTCCTTTCCCCAGTTGACCTTTTGACACCCCACCACCCGCCCCCCCCCCCTCCCCATTGGCCATCCAGAGCTTCGCTTGTTTTTCTGAGAACCACTGCTGTGCAAGCCAACATTTATTGGGATTCTCGCTAAGGGTGTCAAGCCTCAATAGTTTTCAAAGATTCCTTTCCACCACCGTCTTAGGGAATGCGGTTACCTAAATATTCTTCAGAATTACCTTCATGCCTTTTGCTGCCCACTAATCTGAATCAACGCTATTTTTCTCGGGAATCGCGGCGATTGCTCCAGTTTTGGATGCCAATAAGCGGCCACTTTAAGGGCAAAGATTGCCTTACTGAAGCACTGTCATATGGTTTCTCAACGCTTGGTGCTTTTATTTTACACAAATTCTGTGGACCTACCTACACCTCGCAGGCGCTTGGGAGGGGCGTTTTTCACTTCTAGTAGATCCTTTTGCGCACACTTTGGTGAGATCTGTAGGCTCTTGTGAAGCTCCTGCTATTTCATACATTGCTTTAGAGGGATTTACAGGTACAGGTTTTACCAGTAGAATGCCCCCACAAACCAAACTGGGCACGCCCCATATCCGTGAGCAGTAGGCATGGCTGGGTTCTTTATTTGAACAACAATATAAACATTAGTACACAAGATGAATTATTCTTGAGCTAGTCTAATTTGAAACAACTATTTTCTTGTCTTGTGGTGGACAAAGACGTGATCACAACTGCCCCAAAATGAAAATATCCCAGCCAGAAGTGCAGCCGCTGCCAAACGAAACACGCAGCCATGCCTACCGCATCTTTGATATTTGGAATATACAGCTAATCGGTTAAATAATTTCAAGTGGAAAAGTGAATAAACCTGCTGACTTCGGCATACACGCTAGATCTCAACTTTCTTCCAACGAAGCTCCACTTTACACGCGGCTTTTTTGCCATAAGCACGCGTATATACCTTGGCCCCGCCCCAGTGACCAATATCTGCCCTGGTATGCAGTCGACGTGGACGTTCTCTTTGGAATCTCGATAAGTCTGCTGCGTCCTTTTTTCCTGTACAAGGTTCACCGTCCGAGGAATGGCTGTTCCCTTAATGTGCGTTACTGATTTTAAAGGTTTTTTTTTAAATTCCCAAGTTATGCTCCCCTGACACTGCCCGCTTGACGTACCTTTGACCACGTTGACTCCATCACTTGTTGGACGCGGTGCGCTGCGCGCACGCGCTAGAAGCTCAGGAAGGTAGGTTAGATAGCACGACTGTGTTTACGGTTATCAGTGGTTCACATGGTGGACTGCGACTTTCTAGCTTTGCGGTTTGTGGTGTTTTGCCATTTTTTGCCGTTGCACGTGAAAGGTGGGAGGGGGGCTTTTGTGCCGTATGCTTCTGAGACATTTTTCTGCTAAAGTACCGTCAGAGAGGTTCGAACATTTAAGGACTAATCCTTCACTTAACTTCTCCCTTGAGATTTTGAACTTTCTTGCAATCGTAATAACTGCTCCGAGAATCACTTTGTGCTCCTATTGTCAGGCTACGGTAGACGTCAAACGAAACCCATTATAATCTAGTAGCAATATCTTTTTCCGAAGCAACAAGCTAAGTAAGCGTAGTGCAGTGCTCCGTTGCAAATGTCGGATCATTTGTTTCCATGAGGACTCTGTGAATCATCTAATAAACCTCACCACATGCACTAATCCTAAGTGATTGGTGGCATTCAATTCACTTCTGTTACGGAAATACCAAATAGAGTCATCATTAATCCAGGAAATCTTGCAAGCTAATTAGAATATGAAAAACCTGCTACAATTCACTTCTCAGTAGCTACAAATCACACAAATGGTCTAAACGAATTTCATCGTTCTAGAAACGAAATCGTACATTTCCAGCAGTCCACAAGCAGTAGACTATATCGTTCAGTAGGAATTCTAGCTGGTTTTGAATGCATTCTGGAACAATAGGGGGGAGGTGCTGTGGCTCGTTCTGCCGAGCAAAGGGCTCAGGGACAAACTGTATACTTGTCTTTGAGCTCTACGCCAAAGGGGTTACAGGAGTGGGAATCTTCAGGGCAGAAAATGCCTCGAGCGGTAACAGGCTTCGGCGGAGGTGCTTGAAGAGATGGGGCACTCGAACTACCGAGGCTGCGTTCATATTTTACGGCAACGTCCACCAGTTACCATCAGCGTTTCGAGCTCCGTCAGCGTCAGCGAGTAGGAAAGTAGTTATCGATCTAGGGATAGGCAGCGTCTACCAACGTCTACTGGCGTCCACTAGCGTCCAACAGCAACCATCAGCGACCAGGAGTACTGTATTGGGTAGTATTACGGTGCAGTTGCCCCTGCCACAATTTCACGACGTCTAACTCAGCTGTACGCTCCCCTTACTTCCCCATACTCCACTAGCACCCTGCCACCCTCCTACTTGCGCACACAGTCTACTGCTGGTCGCTGGTAGACGCCGAACCGATATCCCCCCCCCCCCCCCCCTCATAGTTTTTCCTAGTCCCTCGAGACGCTTGCGTGTTTGGCAAGATGCCGGTGGACGCTGTCAGATGATAGACGCAAGTCCCATTACTTTCTAGAACCTCCTTGAAGGCCAACTCCAAAATGTCGCTTTTCGCGCACATCAGTTGTGCCCCCACGGGGGACGGCTGGTGAACGGGCCGTTGCTTAGATCGATATTCATCACTTGCTTTCTAGTCGCTGACGGACTCTCGAAACGCTGATGGTCGCTGGTGGACGCTGGTATTCGCTAGTGGACCTGTCGCAAAGTATGAATGCAGCTTACTTTGGCGAACTGCTTATGTGTTTTCGTAAGCTGTGCAAGCTTACTGCGCGTCCCGCCCACTCAAATAAAACCATACCAACGAAGAGAGTCCGGGAAGAACCCGAAAGACATTCCCTCAAGCTAGCCTGACTCAGATGGGGCGGATCCTACTACGGCTACGGCGGCGGCTATGGTGCACACTACAGTATGCATTAGCCAAAGCACCTACGTTTCAGAATTGTTGTAAATGAGGTGTCCTTCGTCGTAATCATTTCATCAAGGAGATTAGAATCAATAAAAAAGGAAGAAGTTCGTCGAAAATACCGCACGATAATTTCCAGGCGGAAGCGACCCTAAATGTCATAGCATTTAGGTTGCAAAGAGCCTATTTTGCATGTGGGAATGCAAAATGTTTCGGATATGCAAAAAGCCTATTTTGCATGCTGGAATAACAAGAAGTTGCATGAGCTATCAAAATACACTGCAATCCAATTTGAAATACTTTTTTTTGTGGATAGAGACGAGTTTAGTTACTCACGCGCCCTCGGAAAAAGATGGTATCTCAATTCAGCACAACCGACACAATCAGGAGTCCAGTCTTTTTCATAGGTAACCAACCAAATCCGCAACAGCGGAGGGCATAACGCTAGTTACTCGTTGAAAGGAGCAGGAGGCCGATATTCGCAAGAAATCCCGCCCACTGACCAGCGGGAACTCCCTCATGCGCAACTGCTCATGTTGTCGCGGCCTAGCTCGTCTGTGTGTGGCCAACCCTACGTGTGCTTCGCCGCATACTCACATGGTGCTTGGAGGCATAATCCGAGCAGGATCTTATTAAGGGCGCTTCCACGTTTTATAGTGCCCAGCAGCTCAGCACCCAAAGTGTAACTTCTTCTTAGCGAACGAACCCTCCCACCCAAGTCTTGCTACTATGGGAATGGACTTTTTGCTTAGTATGATGTCTTGTATGACGTAGTGAGACTTTCATTCCTAATTCATTTATTGCCAGTTGATACCAGTTTGGTTATCGTACACAGTCTTTAGCCAAACATAGTAGCTCACTGTTGAGTTGGGTATGTTATGGGACATCAGGTTGTACAGATTATGTTGGAATCTCTTTCTTGCTACGTTCTTTTCTCTAGACTCCAAAAGTACCTCCATAACTTACGTGGTTCCTAAGCAACCCGTCAACTTGGACGTTGAAGCTCTTCTGGATATGTCACCCTCTGCTGAAAAGTTCTGTTGCATGCCCTTCCACAGACAGCAGTGAAACGCTTCAAATTGCTCTGGCAGCAGATTCCTCCGATAAACTTGTTGCTATCATCACTTATCAGTTGTTATCTTATCATGTCACCCACCATTAGTGTCTCTGTTCAGCCTGTTCATCACTTTTTAGGGGCACAGGATGCCAGTGGACTCCCTCCATTTCATCCAGGCTGCGTTGATTCGGGCCTTCACCGCCTGGTCCACGCTGCCATCAGCTGCTAGGTTGCTCCCCAGGTACTGGAAATCCTCGACCCTTTCGATGCTCTCGCCATGGCGGTCTACGATGAGTTCGGTACACTCTTCGGAGCTCAGGAACTTGGTCTTCTTTACGTTCAGCCGGAGTCCATTCTCAGCGAGCACATCCTGCCACCGCTGCACCTTGTCCTGGAGTTCTTCCCTGCTGTCCGCTATCAGGGCGATGTCGTCAGCGTAGAGGATGGTTTTCAGTGGTCCCTCAACAGCTGGAAG
>MU951242.1:0-13829 GCA_036418165.1 Cooperia oncophora
CTTCGGTAGCGGTTATTGGTAAGATGCCTACGGGAAACTCGTCCAAAATTGATTACTAACACAGTGAGGAGGCTCTTTTTCGCAGGATTTTGACCGTTTCACTCCGTTCTTTCGCCATTTCCCCACTATATAGCGCCCTACTAGCATTTTAGGCCGAGCACCAAATCATCGTGCCAACTGCCTTTAATTGAGTACAATCAACAAAGACTACCCTGAATATTGTTCCACGTTACTACGTCCCTCTACCGATGACATTCTCAAAACTGGTGGCACCGCGGTCTATCACAATTGGGAACAACATAGAACTTTCCCATTCCAGCCAACCCACTTAAACTATGTACGTCTTAGTCTGAGCATGTACACCGCTCGTGAAATGTGAAAAACAGATTTATGCTTCACCATGATTTGCTCTGCACTTCAGCGGCACAGTTCGCGACCACATATTCTATAGGGGCTCAAATAAGGATGCCGAGAAAGTCTGCGGTGGGGAAAAATAGAAAAAAGTTATCGTCAATGATCCCAAAAAAATTCTAAAAGAGCGCATTCATGCGAGCAGAGGGCGAGCAAAGGTGGTGTGGTCGGTGTAAATGCAGCTACTGACCTACTGGTCATATTTCTTTTTCAAAGCCTTAATTGAGTACGATCAAAAAAGGCTACCCTGAATATTGTTCCACGATTACTACGTAACTCTACCGATGATATTCTCAAAACTGGTGGTGCTCACGTTGCTTATCTTATTTGGCGGGACTTCTGCTACTAGAACTGGGTGGGCGGGGCCAGTGAAGGGGGGTCGTTCCAATCAGAGCAACGACGGAATCGGTGCCCTTAAAGACAGCTCCCGCGATAAAAGTGTCAAGGATAATTGCTGATCAATTATGAAACAGTAGCTGATAAGTAATTCCTCAATGAAGGAAAAAAGCAACAAGAGCCCTCAAGAACACCACAAACAAAATTTACACCGCCCTGCGGTCCGTGGGCAACCCCTGGCTCACAAATCGCTTTATGGCATTTCCCAGTAGTGGACAACATCCAATTCAAAGAAAAGAATATGAAAAACAACAAAGACACGAAAGAAAACACTTGAAAAAAGGAAAAAAAAATTCAAAAACCTGACGTCCGGTTGGGGTTACGTGCAGTGTGCGGCTTTTGGTGCATGTCGAGCTTTTGCACCACAGAAATTGCATCATTCGTGATTTTTACGCGTTTTACCTTACGAGATGGGTTGCAGTTGACTGTATGTGCTCCCAATGAATAAAATGTGATGAAGGAGAGCAGAATTATTTATGGGCACGAGCGCGGTCAGCAAAAAGTACATGCAGTTCCGATTAATGCCCGCCGTCCCAACAAAGAACAACTGAGCGGCTCTCCGTCGAGTGCGGCAGCCAACAAGTGGGCGGTCCAACTGGGCGGGCGTTAGAACTAGAACTTTGAGCGGCTGTAGCTCGCTCCTCGCTCACTGTGGAGTCGCGAGAGTGGGATAGTATCTAGCTTGGGGGCTGAACTACCTGCACAAGGAAGGACGACCATGTACTACTCGAGCGCGGGGGCTGTCTTTAACACTAGCTTCAGCACCGGGAATGTGATGCATGTGCCACCACTGCGAACCAGAGCGTTTGCTCGCGGAGATTAGAGATTTCGGCGACTGGTGAGCGGCTGCTACCGTAACCCTGGCCCGTCGTTGAAGTCCCTTCCCCTTTTCTCCCAAGCGGATGAGCCAGTGGTAAAACGTATATCATGCGAGCAGTGCCAGTATAACAGTATAACACGAGCAGTATAACACGGGAATGAAAGGCACCTAAACTTGGGTAACTGAAGCAAGCGAGCGGAATACTCTAACAACAATTCACTGCCTCCCAAATCTTTCTTGTCTCGCGAAGGAAGAGCAACTTCTCCGATCGTGGAGCGTGCCTTCGAAGTTCTATCAGGAATCAGAGCTTCTCTGCGGCGAATGTCGGCACTGAACTGCCTTTACAACCGCATGTGGAAGGACAAATTTGATCAACTGCGCTTTAAAAGCCCAGTAGCCAGTTCTCGAATATTGGGCATATTCAGCGTATTCGTCAATTTCAGTCATATGAAAATAGATATTTATTCAGCCCTTAAAATGATCACAGAACATTATAACAACCATGATTATAGTCTAAATCACCCTCTATACTTCCAAAAGAAATACAAGAAATTCAGAAGAACACAAATAAAAGGAAACAAAGCCGTTCGAAGTAAAATAAGTCAACAATTTGCGCTTCACTCTACATAGAGAGCTACGGTAGCAAAAAGAAACTGCTCTCCTGTTGACATATGAAAACGGGACTAATAGCAATGCGGGGCTTTCAAAAAAAAAAAACTCGGACTTCGCACAATATATTCAGAAGCAGGTAAAATAAGGATATCTGAAGAATAGATGACCTTTGGCAACAGCTCTCAACACCCTCTTTGAACAATTTTCTTGCACGGCCAGTGTACTAGAGAAAAATAGAAGAGGAGCTTACTTATTATCTAACCATAGAATAGAAACGACGGGCTAAGCTGAAGCGCACAACCTCAAAACTACCCTAATCCGCTCGATCTGTTGTGCTAATCGGCAATGACTTGCATGGTAAACACTGCAAGGCCTTTGGAAACACTCACACTTCGCCACTAGCGCGATTCAGTCGCGCGACATATATCAGGTCGCTTGACCTACGAAGTATGAACGTGACCTAAGCCTTTGGTCGGTGCTTGCGCCAAACTGGCGAATCGAAAAACTGCCCGTTGGGCACGAATTTAGTCTTAGATTGCAGTCCACCAAACCTGAGTGAAGAGGTAGGGACCTCTAAATCTTCCTTTCGCCAACCTCCAGCCTCGCTGATTCCTTCTCTGGAACGACATTCTCCCAGACCCCAGCGGGGGAGGAGGCGGGGGGCAATCAGTCGTGACCTATATTCTTTCGACTTATTTTTTCGGCTCACCGATGCTTTGAAAGGCAGATTAATTTCCCTAACTGATATGTACCTATTTTTTTCTCCCATAGTATCCGATTCGCCAGTTCAGTGCAGCTTCAAAGGGTCTCATAGTAATTGATTCATTGCAAAACTTGTATAATAGCAGCGACTTTGAAAAGTGACCTCTGTGGTTTAAGGACGCAATTTGAGAATGCCGACTGGGCGGAGTTAGGGAATGGCGTCATTACCGCGCCCCTTCTCTTTCCGCCTCCTTCGCCGCATTGGCAGACGGAAAAAGAGCGCACAAATGGCGTCATCTCGTGGCTCCGCCCACTTGACGATCCCAAACGGTGCATTTCAAGGAAACCATAGGAGTTTGGGATATTATTAAAATAAAAGTTACATATTAATCGCGCGCACACTCTCAGTCATAATAACATACGCATACATTATGCTGTAGTACACAATGGACTGGCACTTACACGTAGGAAAAGAGCAGCCGTATGACAGAAAATAGATGATGAGAGAAGAGAAAAATGAAAATCAGAAAAAGATGACGTAATCATAAAAACTAGATTGAAAATCGATAACCACGACAGAAAACGGTCACAATTATCATATGTTTAAATAAGAAATAGAAATAATTACGGCACAAAGAAGAATGTTCCTGCGTTAAGTAAACCTGTTATCGATTTTTCAATTCCATATGTGTTCGCTTCGACCACCGTCCACAGCAGCAACCGACAAGTAAGATAAAGAAGACCACGCCGGACAACCATCCAAGTATCGAAATCTAAACAAATGAAAAGAATTCGGGACAAAAGTATTAGCATGTCTCCCCAGTAGTTCGCAATTTATGGCCGTTGATCAATCCCTTTATGGGTGCGGCACGCATTCTACTTCCATTCAGAATCGTAGTGGCTTATTGAATGCGATGTGGCCTATACAATGACTTGCGGGGCCAGCCAATGTCAGTGTTTTATCCTCCCAGACGAATCTGGTACCGAATTCACCATCCCTGGAGGGTAGAAGGCTTGGTTGGCCTAGACGGGAGTCGATGCAGGATTTGAAACCAGGACCGCGCGAGTGGTGAGCGTACCACTTGTCACTGCACTACCGCCTTGGCAGCACTCCAGTCCACGTCCCCCCCCCGTCACAGCCCTATCGTTTGCAAGCATCATGACTGTATTGCAGTCCGGAAGCACTTTCGAGGGTCCACCTACACCTGCTTGCATAGAAATCATGAATAACATTTTTGATTCAATCAGTAATCAAGTACCCTTTCCGCGCTGACCAAATGGGCGGAGCCACTCAAACAAGTTCGCCCTTCTCCATGATTAACCATTTCTTTTATGAAGAGAAAGAAGAAGAGCGCAATAATCCAAAAGACCCCGCACATACAATCAGCGCAGAATCTGCCTTTAAACACACCTGTATGACGGCTACCTGCGAAAAGGGTCTTTAGGTAAGGTACGTAGCTGCAGCAACGTATCAGCTTGGCCAGTCCGACGTTTGAAAATTCACAGCAGTTAAGCCTTGTTTGGACTGGGTGTTCTTTATGTCCCCTCGAACATATCACGGACACACAACAGGCCGCACGGCTAACAGTACTCCTAGCCGGCGCTGTTCGGCGACGAGGGACGGGGGTGTTCGGTGGGCATTTTGTACTATCATTGCGCCCTTATCCCGTTTACAAGTCTCACTCTGGCGAAACCTGTGAACTCTTGTGAAGCTGGAGCAAGGTCGTCAAGCCATCATGTTAAAACCTGTCAACTCGAGAAGAGGCTGTCTAGATAGGTCGACACGTCGATGGGAAGTAGCAAAAGTGCAAAATGCCCCCCCCCCCCGTCGGCGAGCTGCGCCCTCCTTTAGCCGTATACCCCACCTGTCTACGCCCTCTCACGTAACTGTGGCGCAGTCGTTCTCTCCAGCTCGACTTCACCAGTGTGTCAACGTTCGCTGCAGGGCCTGGGACTAAAGCGCTGCGTTATATAGCGCTTCTGAGGAAGCATATGTCGCAGCGGTAAACACTGCTATGGCTATGAAGTAAACGGATATGATTTCACGCCTCACATATTTCATACCAAATGTAACTCCAGGGAAGAGAGGAATTTGCTTGAGCAATCGCTACATAAACAAGTCATTCAAGACTAAGGTCGAAGCTTCCTTCAATTTGTAAAAAAAATAAACACAGTGCTCAATGTACAATTGTAGAATTTCTGCGAAATTCCAAAACGAGATTTTCTACAAGATGCGTTATCAAAAGTAAGTGGAGGCGAGACGCAGTACGTCCTAGTGAAGTTAGTACAAGCGGCCTCGCAGCAGCTCCGCAGTTCCGCCCGGTTTTAAAATCAGTGTACGCGGTCAACGCCTGGCCTTCTCACCCTAATGAGCAGTATAACTTGGAACAATCTTGCTGTTTGATTTTTTGCCGAATGGAAAAAAACACTGACTCAGACAACGGCTGGTCCCATTCGTCGTGTGGGCCATGACGTATTCAATAAGCCTTTACGATTCGGAATGGAAATGCGTGCTGCACATCACAAAGGGATTGATCAACGGCGAAGGCTTTCTCTTTTCTAATGAATTTCAGTTAATCATCAATCGCCACCCACCTTGTGAGGATGACTCGCCACGAGGGGGATTAGGGGGATCTATCCTTAGTCCGGGGGAGGGTGGGGGGATCTGGGATTCAGGGGGGATGGGGGCGGAACATTTTGTAGGCTTCATGCCAACTTTCCGGCCACGCCATTTGATATTGCTGAAAAATTTCAGCCAATTATATTCATTGCAATATTCTGATTATAGCTACAGTATCACATCAAAGGAGATTTATTTAGGTCTCCTCCTCTCATTATTGCCAAATTATTAGCCATTCATTTGTTTACAGATTATTTAAATATGAGGTAAATCTCATAGCGTGCATCGCCTTTCTAAGCAAAGTCAAAGGTGCATAAGCCGACGAGGAAAATGTTATTAGTGATGAGATGCCAACCTGATGAGCTTTCATCCACAATTTGTTTCTATCCGCAAGCATATTGCGACATGTTTGAAGCGTGACATTTGGAGCGTTTCGGAACTCTCTGCTGCCTCATCAAGCCACCATAATTACTGTAAAAACAGAGGTCATAGCATTGGTGAAAGCGTTAACATAAGCTTGTCCTAGGTTATCTAATAATTTTATGTGGTTTCTATTAAGTTGTCCAATATCACTGCAGAAACGGGACAACTTTTTTCACAATTCATTTAGCACTTACAAGGAAAGGATGGTTGGTCGAAGTGGCCATTTAAGACAAGATGCATACACACTGATGCGTCTTCGGACGCTGATTTCAAATCTGCTTTCCATATCTGCTAAACGATTCTCTGAGCAGAGATATGCAGGAGGTTGTTGTACGGAGCACAATTGAGCTTGGTACACAAATGAGACGTGAGGCATCATGTGGAGCATCGTGGCCTAGCGGATAGTATGCCGCGCTCAAGTATGCGAGGCGAGAGGTTCGAATCCCTCCATGATCCCTCGTTTTGCATTTCCTCAAAAATGCCTCCTGCACTTCCGGAAAGCACTTCTGCGAGGCTAGGAGACCTGCTTCTACCAGAAAATTTTATTTCTGATGTGATAGAGCCATTTTGGAACACTCCTAGTGGGAACTCCTGATTGTTGGTTTCGGCGACATTATTCGTTCCGTCGTGTTGTGAGGCCAAACTAATTCCAGATTACATGGGAGCCAAAAGTGGATGTCGTGGTTGTTATCAGGATCGTCAGTAACCAACAAGGACTAAGATTTAGCGAGGAACCTCCACTGCTCACAGAGATTTGAATCGGCGATAGTGCCAGCAACCTTTAGGAATTGGCTGCCTATGGTTACCCCACTGTATCGAAAATAGGTCGAAATCTCAAATTTGGTTGAAAACTTGTCTCTAGGGCTAATTTGAGCCCCAGAGCACGAATATCACACTC
Organism: Cooperia oncophora; assembly: GCA_036418165.1. Taxonomy (NCBI): domain Eukaryota; kingdom Metazoa; phylum Nematoda; class Chromadorea; order Rhabditida; family Trichostrongylidae; genus Cooperia; species Cooperia oncophora. The sequence goes on from MU951242.1 coordinate 6,883, forward strand.
GTTCGGCGTAAAAACGCTTGCCAAGGACGTTGCAGGTTCCTGCACACCCTGCCCCTCCAGAATGCGTACAAGACGTTTTCACGAAATATAACTGCAGTGTTGATTTCCAGGGCACTGAAGCACCTCTAATTTCAGATTCCAGCCAATTTGGGCAATTTGGAGCACCTCATATACATGCTGGAAATGGGTGTGACCTGGTCAAAAATCCTGCATAACTTTGTCCAGGAAATCGTTTAGCAGATATGGAGGGCAGATTTGTAATCAGCGTCCAAGGGCCCATCGGGCAGTATACGTCTCATTTCGAATGGCCACTTCGACCAACCATCCTTTCCTTGTTAGTACTCGACTAAGGACTTTTCAGCGCTCCGATAGCACGGCCCTCCTCGTCTATAAAGGAAACACCCAAGAGTTCAAAAACCTGTAAACAGGGCACATTCTGCCGTCCAGGGCACGTCGTACGTTAAGGGATTCCCATTTTTTTTTGATAGTCGATTTCTTTCTGTTCATCCAAGCTGTTGAGACACTATTAGTGGGGGAAAGGGGGTGATGTACCCAAAGAGGAAATCGTGGGAGGAAGGTCGTATCTCAGTACTTTTTCTAGGCGACAGACTTTTACCCTGCAGGAAGTTTTTCGCGAAATTAGGACTCTCTCCCCCAATTTTCCTTCTCTGTACGATCCCTCTCCCCATCCTTACCTACCATCTTACTGACTTTCTCAACTTTCTAACACTTTTTTTCTGAATTTTCCGGAAAATTTGCAGCGTTTCCCCAGAATTTTGCCGCTGAGCGGGAATGGCGGACTCCCCCCCCCCTCCAGCGACGGAATACGACCACCGCTGGAATTCCCAGCGTACGAGCTTGGCCTGTGAAGCCCTTCAGCCTCCACGCTTTCATTGCAGGTGATTGTTGACAACCGTCCGCCCGTTGATCATTAAAAAGTGCTGTAAGCGCTGTGGGCGTACACATCATGAAGAAAGATCGTAACTGGCAGCGCTAGAGGCGTAGCGGACAGCGCACTCCACCGCTTCGCCTGAAAAGTGGGTTCAAGTCCCACTTGGAGCCGAGACTATGCCCGTAACCCATAATTCTTGTGATGAAATCTAAAACCTTCATTTAGCACTTACCTCGACTATGTCCTGGAACAACGTCACGACATAGACGTTGCATATCGATTGAGCAGGCTTCTAGAAGTGGTGGATCGAGATGGATGTCGATCATCGTCTCTTCAACACGACGTGCTATCTATAAATGCAGAAAATGAGCGTAGAAATAAATCACACTCGTCTTTTCTGGCACCGAAATCCAAAAGAACAGAAAGTAGATGAGATGAAAAGTAGAAATGGAGATTTCTTAACAACACTTACCTGCTTATTACAATCTGCATCTGCGATAGCTCCTTTGTGGAAATCGGCTTTCAGGCAGTCCAGTATGGTATCGAAACCACCGCTCTGAAAAGACCGAACAATATGCGACCATCCCATTAAAAAAATACAAGGTTTGTGGAGTTTCTAACAGCTTCTCTCAACGATAGTAGGTGAAAAACAAGCGCAAATTAGTGGTACCCGAAATATCACTGCTCATTCACATACGGGAACCAACAATATTTTGTTACCATACAAATTAAAATAACACTAACATGCTGAATTATCGCTGAAGAGCAGTGCAACTTGATTGTCTCTTGGCAAGCGTGATACAACGGTGGATCGAGCTGAGGATCAAATTCTGCTTCGCACAATGCTTTTCGTCTAAAATTGCTATGTATTATTTTTGAAAACTAGTGCATATGTATATACCACCTAGATCGGGGTCATAAAAAAGCAATAAAAATTATAGTCATCATAAAAAACGACAATCTTTAGACATCAGCCAACTGTTCTGGAAACACCACATCTCCCAGAACCTTAATATAACAACTGTCATCGCAAGAAATCATGTTACGTTGTTGTCGAACTAGAGCCTCAACTTATAAGGACGGAAATCCGTACATCGTTGTGTCGAACACATTATGGGGTCGTACTTTTCTCTGGGGAGGGGGGAGGCGATAGGGTGCCTGTGAGAGAAATTGTCGCTTTGGTTTTTCAGTTGTTGACTGTTTCTGCGTGATCTTCTTGTTTCATGTGTCACTATATACACCCCCCCCCTTCCCGGCTCGAGGGCAAAATTTTAGGGGAAAGTAGAAAAACTTTTGGGAAATCTGGAAAAAGTGGTAGAAAGTTGAGGAACATTCTCCCTTTTCACACTGGCTATATACCCTCCGCTCAACGGAAAATTTTTGAATGTTGAACACATAAAAGAGGCGCCCAAAATTTATTGCGAAAGACTCAAAAGATTCAAAAGAATCCAAAAGTTTTCACAAAAATTTTTTTATATTGTTTATAATCTTTTCTTCTTCGAATATTTATAATTTGTTTAAAAAAATTTTTGTGAAAACTTTTGGATTCTTTTGAATCTTTTGAGTCTTTCGCAATAAATTTTGGCGCCTCTTTTATGTGTTCAACATTCAGATTGCAATGAGGCTCCGGGACAGCACTATTTTGAGAAAATTTTTCGTTAGAAAGAATCTTGAAGATGGAGGTAATCTGTAGGTCGTGCTGAGGAAGTGAGGGGAGTCCTAACGAGATCCCACTCCGGTTATCACCTTAGAGGGGGGCGGGGAGTGGTACAACTGAACACCCCTCTCAAAGAAGAGTCACCTTACCACATCACGATGCTGTACCTTGTCCCGGCAACAATGGCGTTGCAACCAGAGCACGTCCTGCCGTTGGAAAACATTTTTGCAGAATACGATTCCCTCGCAAGTCAGAGCCCACATACACTTACTTTGTCTGTTCCCTCCTCAGTTTAAGGAGATAACAATTCTTATACAAACCGTCACCAAATGGTCCCAATGGACGCAGTTCGGCCCAGTGGGAGCATGTGCTGGTTCTCGTCAATCATTGTCGATGCTTCACACAGAGAACTGTCAACTGTTACGAAGCTATGCAATAGCACGAGCTTCCTCTCACATGACAAATCTTCAATCGTCTCAACAAGGTGGGACGTGCAATTCAACAGGATCAATATCAAAAGAAACTAGCGCAAGCGCAAAATGAGGACCACGTTGCATCCTCACGATGGGGTAAAATTCGAAAACCCGACTCTCATTTTGATTAGAAATTCTCTCGATTGCATGTGCCTGCCTGGGTCTTTCAGCTACGGAAAGCACTCTGTGAACAAGCCTGGTCACCCTCTAGGCGATTTCCTCAGCTTAACACCATCCCAAAAAGTCCATAACAGGTCAGAAACAGCAGACCAACAAGCAGACCACAAACGACTGTCACCACACTAGGCTGAAGAGTCATGGAGAATGAACGATAATTTGAAGCTGAATTGAATGCTGGTCCGAATGTACCATTCATTAAACATTCTTGACGTAACCTGGTTACACCATTCACCTCAGCTTTGCACTGTGCTCCAAGTTCTATACGATTATGAGCTGATTCACGGTACTTCTCTCGTAGACAACCAACAACGACGCCTTCCAGCATTTTTTGTGCATATTGTGGCATCTTCAGCTTCTTCAGTTCATCCAAGCAACTGAAATATTGGCTTACGGTAGCATCGAACATCTGCCTTCAGGAAAAGACTAAAATGCTAGGCTATAGCAGTCCAGAAAATTATTCAAGTTAAAAAAGCCACCCAAAAACTTTCAAATCCCTATTTCGACAGTTCCACCCATTTGCTCGGTTTGTATCGATCAGTGCCAGTGCCTACTATGGAAACCTGTTAATTCTTGAGAAGCTATGCAGCAGCATGAGCTTCACAAGAATTAACAGGTTCACAGCTGACAAGAGTTTACACGTTTTGTAATTCAACAGAAACTAGCAAAGGAACCTTGCAAAGGGGAAAAATCCTCCTTTCCTCCCTTTTCTAGGCCAAACAGCGCCAAATCATTCTCGCATTTCGACCGCAGGTTTTTCCTTCGCCAATCAACCAGTGCAACAACTAACCATAAAACCATTCAATTATCGACTTAACCCAAACAAGGAAGTCAAGCCCAATTAGTTTAACCCGGCGTTTTATCATGAAATGTTTCAGATCATTCAATCACCCTTGGGTATATATCTGAGTGATCCTCGCATGATCTGAGTTCAATCTACCTCATAAAAACCGAGTTGGCATAGAGCCAAACGACGGTAACCCATGAGGACGAACAGGCACAAGGCCAACTTATCAATAAGAGTGACCAGGCGCGCCTGTTATCGCAACGTATCTTTCACGGGCCTAGTTTTCGAGAGTAGCGCATTGGAACACGACCTTTCCTACACCTTACACCTTCGGGACAAACCCCACATAGCACCATACCTGCATGAATAAAGTATCAAAGCTGAATATAAGGTGTACAAAGTACTGTGAAGTACTAGTTTACAGTTACTGCAGAGTAGTTACCATATAAACACGCATGGGGCATCTGCTCAATTGGGCATCATTTTTCGATAAGAAATGAACTACTGTTCCTGAAAAAAGACAGAACTACAATGCAATACAACTCACTAGGTTTCGGCTTCGGTTTTACATGCCAAAAGTAATCCTGGCCGCAGACGAATATCTCGGGCAGATTCTCGCATACGCTCCTGGAAACATCAAATAATTAATTTCTGGTTAAAAAAATCACTCCTAGGTATGTGACAAGACAATCGTAACAATGCGCGCTCGGCGTGGTGAGCGACATTGTCCCCCGCCCGACCATTGGACGTTTATTGTTTATTAAGACGGAAAATAACGATATCATTCGAAATGGAGTCTTGCTTCCGCTTGACTTTCCACGATGGCTGCTTCAATCGATAAACAGGTGCACATGAGGTATTTATTTGCCACGCACAGCCGCACGACGCGCTGCGCGCGACGGCGCGCCAAGCTAAGATTGTCTTGTCCGTCTCCCTTTCGAATCAGGGCACGTTCTCCGCTGGGGAGACTTCTCGCAAGTACGAACCTCCCCCCCCCTTTCATTTTCGTCCTCTGATACGCCCCACCCCCTTCCTCTACCCTCATTTTTTGGAGTTCCCCAGGAATTTTTCAGTCAGTTTGTCCCCGAAAATTTTGTCGTCGGGGGGTGGGGTGGGTGGGGGAGGTGGGGGAAGAGGGGGCGGTCGTCACCAACCAACTAGTACTAGTCCTTGGTACTTACACACCAGTAGTTGGTACTAATACGTACTAATACTAGTACTTATGCGACCCCCCCCCAGCTGAGGATCCCGCAACGTAGGACGTGCCCTGTCCCGTCAAAACCTAGTGTCACGGGTAGTTTTTGTACCGGTGCCAATATCAGCAGTTTTCACGTGAAGCTAGCGAGATACTCGTGCTCAGGGGGTCAAAGTACTCCTGTGGACAAAATTTCAGTGAATGTAGTGTTTCAATGAGTTTTAGCGAGGATGTCAGGCTGTTTCTAGTCAACCAAGAAAGATATTTGTGTTGAAGGGTTCAGCTATTCCGAGAAAGGAATTCCAGAAATCTACCCAAGGGGAAGATTTTCGTTCCAAATCTAACCGGAACTTTGAAAAGTGAGGCAGGTGGTGGTAAACGGCGCTTGGTAGGGGACTGGGGAGAGGGGGAAGGGATTGTTGTAGTGGCGAACGGCGCCACCTACCTTGCGCGCAGTACCGAGTTCAAATCTTGGAATTGTTTCCACGCGGATCAATCGAACCTTCCATCACGCCGGATCGATTAAACGTTCTTGAGAGGGTAAAAACACCTATATGTGTCGCGGTTCCCCACCGTAAGTCATTGCATAGGCAAATCGCAATCAAAGCGAGCACGATTCTGAATTAACTAGAGAAAACGTGTGAATTGCTAAAGCGCTATCGATCAGTGACGTTCGGAAACTTTGCATCTATAATTCTCGTTTTAGACAAAATAGGACAATAATCGGATCATGAAAATACAGCGCGAAAAGTTGAACCAAAACCAGTGAAAGTACTATACGATGGGGCCTTACATATTTCCAAGAATGGGCAATAATATGCTGCGTTCATAGTTTGCGTATAGATATCGATTCAGCGTTTAGAATTTCCACCAGCGCACGCCAGTGTACGCTAGATCGATACCTACACTTTGCCTAGTCGCTGACGCTGCCGTACGCTCGGAACGCTGCGGTGCGCTAGCGTATGCTAACGCAAATATGAAAGTAGTCCATGGGGTTTTATGAGCGAGGAAAAAACGCCAATAAATAATGGCGTTTTTTCCTCGCTCATAAAATCGCGCCAAAGGTGAAGAGTTTTGCCACTGTTTCACACTGTTTTGCAGAATTTTTCTTTTAAAAGTTGGGTTTTCACCGATATTTGAGTGCTCAAACGGGAGGGTCAGGTTGATAAAATTGAGCATTTCCAACAGCCTCGTTTTTTCACTTCTGACTGAAAAGCTAAAACCGCGCATTCCCATTTGCTAAGTATATAGCCAGAAAGTATGTCTCTTGTAAATGCTTGTAACGAACCTAATGCCCTATTGAGTTCAATTGAGAGTATAGGCATACCTGAACAACTGCCCTGCATTCCGTCTGCAGTAAACGGACGATCTTCGTATTTGTCAGACAATCCAGTACGTGCTCCCCGTTCTGACCTGGACAGAACTTTCCGATGTCAAACTTGCATTTCCTCTAAAACACGAAATAATTCATTCACCCAAACCACTGAATCTCTGGGCTTACGAGTTTTTAAGGAACTCATTAGATCATATGAGTCGAACCTAAAGACATATTCCGCATTTGCAATTTGTGGACAGTGAGACTCGAATATGATTTCGTAGGCGCTATTAGATCTATCACTGGAGAAGATAACTTGTTTGAAAGCCTTGAATGCGCCCTCCACCAGGACTTGAACGAGCATTTCAGAAAGCGAGACACTGTAGAGGGACCAGAGGCGCAAGTTGGAAAAAAAGAGGAGCGAACTGACAGACAAGGTCCGGACCGCGGC
>MU951246.1:0-11261 GCA_036418165.1 Cooperia oncophora
AGATAAATAAAAAGAGAGGAAGAAGAAAAAGAAGGAAGAAGAAGAGTGAGAAGAAGAAGCATCTTCTTTTGGGTTCTAGAGGAAGTAGAAACATTCCATCTGGGATAAGCCGCTTCTTCTGCACATTTCTAGAAAATCATGGAAGGGCAAAGCAGGCCATGAAAATCTGTTCGCATATCACGCATCCCTTGACTGCTACCCCGAATACGACCCCCTTCATCATCAGTTTTCAGCCACACATACAGCCTCCCCACCCCCTCATCTCCACTTATTTGTGGAAAATCTTGTTAGGCCCAAAACGATTTGAGCGATTAGCCTCTTAGGGATGCCTCCTTCGTTTGAAAGAATGAATTTTTTGGGAACAAGAGTTCACCAGGAATATAAAGGAAAAAGGAGAGAGAGAGAGAGAGCTCAGAAGCCACCTGAATTAATCCTCCCCTAGAGCGTAATGCCCATAGGAAAAGTTTTTATTAGAGGGTTAAAAATGTGATCGAGTACGGAGAGCTCTCCATCCTCATCATTAAGAACAATGGGATGTCGGTTGAATTAGTGCCCACCACAGAGTCGCAGAGGATCGATTCCCGAGCCCATTGTCGGGCCATTTTCGGAATTCGATCTCATCTATGCATGCGTACTTTTACCCGTTCCACCCACAACAATCCTCTCGCAGACACAGGCACATCAACACGCCCTAAAAGGTGATATTATGGGAAGGAATTGTTGGCAAAAACGATCGGAGCTGAGCCGCTTGGCCTGCGGAGGCAGGCCCTCTAAGCCAAGTTGTCAATTCAATAGTTTTTTCCTGGTTCGTTCCTAGTATTAGCTGTCTCAACGGCAAGTTCGAAGGGGACTTAATGAAACAGCTGATTCGTTCAAAGAAGAACTAAGCCAACTGCCCTAACGAGGGTGCACGTTGACGGATGAGGGTACTTTTCTGAACTGAGTAGTTCGGGAGCCCCAGAGTCAGGATACAGCATCGTGATGTGTGAAATGACCTGTCGATAAGACCCCCCCCCCTCCGAATATCCTCCTCGGGTACGAGATTTCCTCATCTTACCAATCATCTCCGTGAACGAGGAAAGAGTCAAGAAATTGTGGTTCTCCTATATTTTTCGAAGGTGCCAAACTAGGGATGAGGGGTAGGGGTGAAAGTAGGCAGAAGGGTAGTGCGGCCCTCTCCTCCGGCGGCCTAAATATGACCCCCCCCCCTTCACAACGATATGTGTTCCTCAACTATAGTGTGCCCTATTGCGGCCGTCGAAGAGGTCTCGGAGGTTAAATGCCCGTGAAGACCTGTGAACTCATAGCCCTAGAGCTACTAACTGACTTATTGCAAGAGGAGAAACATTGTTCCATTCAACCTGAAACCCGAAATATTTCCCGGGCCAACCTCTGCACCACACAGACCGCGCTCTACTCTCTCTGCCTAATGGCTTGTTATAGCTTAACCTAACAAGCCTAGCCTTCTGGGAAATGAAGATTGGGCGCTGTTTGTCGACGTGGGGGAGCATTTTGTACTACCATTGCTTCCCTAGTTCCGGTTCACCTGGTAAAACTTGTGAACCCTTGTGAAGCTGGTGCAAGATCGTCTAGCCACCATCCTAAAACGTGTCAACTCGAGAAAAGGCTACCTAGATGGGTCGGCACATCTATGGAAAGCAGAATGCCCCCCCCGTCGACAAACTGCGCCTGAAGATTGTCCTCAGAAACTAGCGGAAATGTGCATCCATTTCTTGACTGCAGAGCCGCATTCAATAAACTCGCATCATCTTTCCTGCAACCCCTCCCTATTTTTTCAGTTTTCACACATTAGGAGGTTACTGAATGGGGCGTAGAGCCAAGAGGTGCAGGAGAAAGGGAAAATAGGGGTAAGTAATGTGCCTGTTGAAAAGAAGATTCTCAACCAGAGTAGGATAATCTTCACTGAAGCGTGCACCAAGAGAGAGAGAGGCCGAAAATAGAATAATCAGAAGGTTTCGTGCAAGACAATTACATCAACGCGACAACACAATTTCTTCATTCGGGTGGAGTAGCGTAGAGAACGAGCGAGAAGTTTCTGGATACCAGGTCGCCAGAAATGCTCTTTTCAAGAGCAATTCTGGCCACACCCCTACACCGAAAATGTTTGCGTCTTGAAAGGACGAGGCAATAGGTTGGGACTCAGAAATGCTCTGCTCAAAAGCGATTTTGGCCACACCTGCAGACCGAATAATGGTCACAAAAATGCAAGGGCGTCAAAAGACAGAAGTAGTATCCACGAAGATGGCTAGAATGTGCAAGTTCTCAAATTATGCTCGACATCCCTGCTTCCTTTTACTTCCCATCTTTTCTTTTTTCTTTTCCTTCTTTGATTTCTCTTCTCCATCAAGAGCGAAACGAAGCCATGAATGAATTTTCCAGGAATGTGGAGCTTCTCGTTCTTCGAAAGCACTTTCCTGTGCAAAAACTTAAATGATCGGAAAATATTTACTGGCTCCAATCAACTCTGCTAAAAAATCAGTTGTCCAGAAGCATTTAGTGGTGATAGATAGTCCATAACTTTAGCCCGTGAAACTTGAGTTCGAAATTTCAAGTAAGGTACATAGGGAGTAAATGTGCCCAAAAAAAAAACTGGGAATATGGATATGAAGATGAGACCTCAGGCTTGCATGTTGGGCACGAATCTTGGGTGTCTTTGCTCTACCCACTATCCATCTCGATACGTATTTTTGCGGCAAGGTGAAGTGCTGTAGTGGCGAAGTGGCGCGCTTACAGCGCGCAGCCGCGGGTTGAATCTCGGATCGGCTCCTGTCCAGGCCAGCCAAGCCTTCAACCCTCTAGGAAGGTACGTTCATTCGATTTGGAATGGAACTGGAATGCGCGCCGCATTCCTTACTCTCATTTGAAGGGATGAAGAGGAATGAGACTGAGGAAGAATAGAATATAAGTAAATAAGTTATAATGGTAAATAAACAAAAAACATGGAAGTAGCTGAAAAAGTTAGAAAGGGGATTTGGACGCTTCCAATGAGAGGCTGCGCTGGAGGTGGCGTCGCGCACCATCCAAATGAGAACCTCCCTGAGTCTCCTTGGCACTGCTACATTATTTTGAGGCAAGTAGCCAGGAAGCAGTAATTTTTAGTGTTCCCGCCTTGTGGATCTCCTAATCCATGGCCTGCCACGGGGTAGGATTTGGAATAATATTTGCCAGACATTCTCTCCCGTTCAGGCTAATTGGAATGTCAACAAAATCGCATGGAAAATTCTCGAAGCGAAACAAAACCTCACTGACATACACAGCGTGAAACGACAGGAGCCGTCACATTTGTGTTGAGGCAAGACTTGTTTACCAAAGAGTTCGGCTTCAATTAAAACGGCCACTGGGAGTTGCCACATGGGAGAAAGCGTGGGAATTTCGGGACTCGTGATCTGACAGCAACTCAGATTTCACCTTATTTGAGCCGCCATGTGACATTCTCAGGGTGGAAGCCAGGGAATGATCATTACGGCGCAATCTTTAAACCTTCAGTTACCACGTTTTCCCCGTTTTGGAAGGTTATACAACCTCCGCTGAGACTGGGAGAAGGGCTGGAGGAGGCTGTATAAGGCACCAATCAACATTGAGAAAAATATAAAATTCTCTCAATATTCTGCATGGTAGGGGAATGCATCCCGTGTTGAACTGTATATTACCATCTGGCTGAATTCGGCCTCCTCCCCTCTCCCTCCCTGATGGTACTCACACTACGATATGAATGCTGAGGAGCAGTCTTCTTAGCTGTGGATGCTGGCGAGGGTCAAGGGAAGGGGAGGGAACTGGGTATAGCGTGACACCAGCCCGTTTTCCCTTTAATTATTGTCGCTTACCCATTTCAACAATAGGGGACTGGCTGGCGCTGCGCCAAACGGAACCGCCCTGGCACGCCCTGGCATCAGCAGCGAACAAGACTTTATCTTAGGTGATGATGGGGGACCCTACAAGCGACTACCATAGCCATTCGGTTCGAAAGTTCTGGAGGTCGAGCTACATGAGTGCAAGCGCCGTGTTTGGTGCTCAGACTACCCCCGAGGAGTAATTATTGACCGAGCATGTCTTAAAAGACAACTTTAATGAAAGTGTAGCCCAGAATCTGGTTAAGGCGGACAACTCAGGGGGATACCCACGGCGGTAGGACAACCTTTCATGCTGCTCTTCGCCTCAACTCCGTAAAAGCTGCCGAAGTTATTTTAGGGGAGGCAAAAAGGTGCAGTGCCAATGGAACTGGTCCCCAGATAACCAGAAATACAGAGCGCAGAAAACTTTGATCTGAAGTTAGCATTAGCTACAGTGTCCCTTATTCCTGCTCCATTCTCAGAGCACCATCCCTCCTGAGCGGTTAGAAAAGAGCCCTCAGCAGTGGCACTTCCACAACGTATCATATTACGTTCATCCGCCATTACTTTGGCATGTCAACAGGCTGGGAAAATAGTCAGTCTTGCCCAAAAGGAAACTCCCAATGAGGTAAGCGAACAGGCCACACCAGAAGAATTCTCTGCGAAAGAGGCCGTATCTGCAGCTTAAAGGGCCGCACTCGAAAGAAGCACTAATCGGAGTGAAGGGCCGCATTAAGAGGAGCCGGGGTAGTTGTTTTTGATGGACAAACTGGTGACGAGATGCAGTATTTTGAGAAAGAATAGAGGTCTCACCGTTTTTGGTGCAGAGATATCCTATTCCCTCTCCTAACTTCCTCGCGCAGCTGTAGGGGAGGTGGAGATGGATCTTTATGTTTGAGCAGGTGCTAGGGGTAGGCTGGGAAAGTGAGACTATAAACGAGCACATTTACCCATCACAATGAGTGGGACTTTGCAGGTGAAATACTCTAGCCCGAGAAGTGAGTTTTGAGGAGGAAAAACCCATGTCATGGGTGAAGATTCATTATTCAGGGTAGGAGTGTTTGACCCAGTGGGGCGGGGCGTTGATTTCCAAAATAGATTTGCTCTGCTCGGGAGTGTGGGAGGAACGGATATGAACAGAGTATTTCCACTGCTCTTCTCTCCTCCAGGCATGGATAGAGAACTTGGGTCCTCTCTCTCTCTCTCTCTTCTCTCTCTCATCTCTCATCCTTGAGCTACTAACGTCTCGATAAACCGGGGAATTTTCGGTAGCAGAGTTAAGCGCAGCAGATGCAAGTATGGCACCTTGAACGCCTAGAGTGCGAACAGGGAAAACAATCAACGGATGTGGGCAATTTTTATATGCACACAGCGTGTTGCCTCGTAAACGAGACGTAAGCCTACTAGTTCATGAGGATCGCCTCAAAACACAGGCGTGACCCCAAGCACATTTATTGGCAGAAATAAATATCAAGAATACTGAAGTGAAGAAAATTCCAAAGTGGAATGGAACACATACATGGCTGAGGACTGCCCAATGAATGGGGGGCCGATGGGGGAGTGATGAATAGGGAGTTGTCTGGAATTCGTTAGGGTTGTCTCTACTCAGATAAATGGCGAATTGTGGAAGAATGGAGATCCCTGCTTTTCCTCTCCCTCCGTGGGTCATCTAGGCCTTGGTAAACTGGAGTAAGGAGGTGGGAAAGTAAGCAGGTATATAAAGTTGAACTTTCACGTGTAAGAGTGTCAAGAATTTTCTAAGGAAACAGCAAGGGAGGAAGAGAGCGGTTTCTCCTCACGACAGCATGCCCCGTAAACACAGACGAGCACTCCTAGTTCAGGAGTGTTGCTGTGAGTAGTCCGGCCCAACGGAAACGTCCAAAAAGGGATAAACAAACATGTATGAGCTGCTACTTCAGGGATGTTATGCCGGAGGGGACGATGAAGAGTCGATAAAGTGTTGTTGCATTGGGACATTCAGCAATGGAGAAGCGTTAATTAGTAAGAGGGAGAGGAGGAGCGATGAGTTGAATGTTTCCTGAAAAAACAAGGACGGCAGATATTGGTCATAGCGATACCACTCGACACATCGCTGCCATTCAAGGGTTCCAGAACGGATATATTCGAGGCCAGCCGTCGTAAATGATATACTGTTCTGCTCTCTTCGAATGTTCCGTCTTTTAGGGAAGAAAAGGTAATCAGGGAATAGAAAATATGCCACATATAGGAAAGGAATAAAGAAGGGGGGGGGAAGGGTGGGTGGCCTCAGTGAGCGACAGTAAGCTACAGCCTTGTTCGCTGCAGACGCTTGGGCGTGTCCGGGAAGCTGGATCTAGCGCAGCGCCAGTCTATTTCTCGCCAATCGCGGTCGCCTGCTAGGTTTCCACGATAGGTGGAGAACAGGTTGGCAGTGCGCCAAACCAAACCCCTCTGGAACGCCCAACACTCCCAGTGAACAAGACTGATGTATCCCAACGACGTTTCGTTTCAGCATACGAGCCACAACAAGCAATAATGTGGGATTGAAAAGGGATCCCATGGCGCTAGCCTAGAGTGGCACCAGTAAGCAAACAAGCAGACGTGCTCAACGTTTGACACAATACGAACTTGCCAGCCAGCACAACAACAGTGAAGTGTGCCCCATTTATGCAGACTTGAATGCCCGGCGGATAAAACAACGGGAGTGTGTTCAGCTGAAAACGCTTCAAGAAAGGAAAAACCAAAGATTAAGTCAAGTTCCGTGCTTTTGCAATGCGCAATTATGAACAAGCTGAAGCTCTGAATAGTTCGAGGAAACCCAAGCTGGTATTATTGATTGGCTTCGTGAAGTCGAATAGAATAAAATATAAAATATAAGCGTATCAATGCATGATAGATATAATGTATTAAAAATAGGAAGGTGCTAGGCAGCGAATCAATCAAAGCAAAAAAAAATCCTGTAAAAATCTTACGAAACATTTTACTTCCATTCAGAGCCGTAGTGGCCTAATGGATGCGATATTTCCTATATAATGAAGTACTGGAGCCATTTCGTGTTCTTAGCTTCCCAAAGAAGTGTAGCACCAATTTATCATGCCCAGAGGGTGGGATGCTTTGTTGCCTTGGGCGGAAGCTGATCAGGGATTTGAACCACGGAGTGCGCGCTTTGTAAGGGTGCCACTTGCCATTACACCGCCTCCGCCTCATTTTCACATATGTTCAATGTATTCTCGGTAAAGGTATGAAAAAAGGCAGAAAATTCTAAATAAAATCCATTTTTCAACCTAGTCCCCCATAACTTCAATACACTTTTTGCTCGGGAAACTAGCTTTCGATCCTTCTGGAGGAGATATTCTTCCTCCTTGCCCAAAATGTGCGTGAATTGCCGCTTTCAGCTTCTCATCTTCAAAAAAAACGCTTTTCATGAAGGGCTTTTTTCAAGTGGGGGAGCAAGAAAGAATCACTAACCACTCTAACAATTTCCTTTTCATTTTTCTTTCAATTTTTTTGATACAGTAATCATTTTTTCTCAACATTGTTTAGTCAGTTTGCATCTGCTTTCACCAAAGCGAAACGAATTAAGCATTGTGGAAACTTGATGAAAAATTTTTTTTTTATACCCAGATGCAAAGTCGTTTTACTTTTGAAATATTTAAATTCCTTCGTCACTGCCAAAATACCGAGAATACTTTGAAAGGCCCTCGTAGAATAATAGAGCAAACTGAGGAAGTAGATTAAGTGCTATGTCAACGCTTTTTTCTAGATTGAATCTATTTATTTTCATGTTTTATTTTAGTCTATTTTTATGTGTCGCTAACGTTTCAGTTATCCTTCTTTATATTAGGCGGGACTTCCGTAATTTAAAGGTTCGATTTGCAAAGAACTAAATGTGATATAAGCAAAACAACCTCGTGAATAGGCGCTTAACAATCGGCTAATGGGGAAAAAGGACAATCAGGTGACTGGCTTCTAATGCAACCTGACAACAAAACATCAAATTTGTAGTCATAAGCTTTGATTAGGGTGTTTTAAGTACAACGCCTCAACAAGTCTGGCGAATTATAGCAACTCACATAGGAGGAAATGAAATTCCAAACTTCATAAAAGTAGTAAATTGAGTTTGAATACCCGATGCAGTACAGTCTGGAGGACCGAAAATATCTTACGGCACTGCCCTCATAACAGTTAAAGTTGCTTATAGACGAGAAAGCGGTGTTCGTAAGAAAAGCGTCCGAAAGCCTTCGAAAATCTCTGCTGCCGGTCGTGTGGGCGGAATCGGGCTTACCGCTATACCCTCTAGAATGGTTTTCCTTAGTGGAATGAATCCATTCCATTTGTAGTGGAATGAAAGTGGCGTACCAATGAGGATACGCCTTGCCATTGGACAAAAAATTTGCAGAATACGACCTCCCCCGGGTTCCAACTTCACTTTCTACTGGACTTTAAACAGAAAATTCACTAACACCGAAAACACACCGAACCAGCGAAAGGAAAAGTAAAACACCAAGCCAAGAAAGAGGGGAGTTATATAGCGCACTCGAAACAGGAAAAACTAGAGAAAAGTCAACCACTGGAAACATCTTTCAGAAGCGAATACGACCTCTGTCCATTTAGCCACCGAAAGCGATTCCCTTAGAGGGGATCACCAACGTACGACGTGCCTGGACACAGTGGCCTAGCACCGCTAGAGCCACCAGCGTGGGTTGTGCCGTTCTTGGCAAGCAGTGGAAGAGACATCGCTAGTAGGTGACCCTGCCTTTGGAGTCAGATCCCGCTAAACGTCCCAAACCGTTAACTCGTTTTTAAGACGCCATTCGGGATCATTGAGTGAGTGGAACCAGAAACATGCCACCGGTGCCCCCCCCCCCCTCCATCCGTCCATTACGTTGGAGAGAGAGCAGGTAGGGATCCACCAATGGCGTTGCATCCTGGCTCCGCCCTTGGTGATCGCTGTATTCAATCTACCCCTATGTTGCCTCCAACTGCCTAAAACTAAAGTACTTCAACTGTAAAAAACTTTGGCTGTCACGTGCTGTGCGTGACCTTCAACTACTAGCTGAATCCACCTCACGTCCTCCTCAGCTTTTTGCATATCTTCGCGTATTCCACCCGCTAATCAAATCCGTCGCTGGCATATTCTGGGTAGGGAAGAGGGACAAAAAGTCAATGGAAATGCCTGCACACGGAAGTGTGAATCGTTCATGGCCAGTCACGCACTTAAACTTTTTCTGTGCGGAAGCATATCAATGAATTTTGAAAGAGGCTGAAGACTTATGAGCTGATCCATTTCAAAGAACTTCCCCCAGACAAAGAAAAATGGCCGAGCTGGTAGGAAACAGTCGAAAAAAAAATGGCTGTTCAGGGGGTCAAGGGCCAAACAAATAGCCTAGCTCCCGTTCGAGTACACCTTTCACTGAACCCAAATAATACGGTCTTGTTCGCTGGATGCTGGGGCCGCTAGGGGCAGGGTTCGTTCACCAAATGTTCAGGCGAACAAGTGAGGCCAATTTGTTGAAAACGGGTTGGCGCCATGCCAAACCTAGCCCCTCCTGCATCTGCAGCGGACAGGGATG
The DNA here is from genome assembly GCA_036418165.1 of Cooperia oncophora. NCBI lineage: Eukaryota > Metazoa > Nematoda > Chromadorea > Rhabditida > Trichostrongylidae > Cooperia > Cooperia oncophora. The sequence goes on from MU951246.1 coordinate 9,404, forward strand.
GACTGAGACTTGCAAACGGGTTGAGGTTCAGAACAGCATATCCAAGCTACGGCGATGATGGCAAAAGCGGTGTCGCAAATGGCGTCACGTGAGGGACATTCGCACCAGACCTATTTAACTCTAGTCAACTAACTAGGAATTATTCCGCTAGTTTGTGCGCAAACCACGCTTCTGCTGGTTTGTGCGCGAAGGCGCGCTCGGATATCCCCAGCTAGCTCGGCGAGAGTGGGTCCTTACCGGTTGGGTCTATTTCTGTAGTTTATCCTCCCAGACACCTGAACCTGAATCCGAAGATGTGCGAGGGCTCTTCGATTCTAAGAAGGATGAGGCGCAGAGCAGCCTTGAGCCTCCGGATCAGCTGGTAGATTCCCATGGACACATTTTGCCTTGTACATCGAAGAGGTACAGGTGGTGTAGTGACAAGTGCGCTTACCACTCGCGCAGTCCTGATCCTCCTCGACTCTCCGCCAGGCTGACCAAGCCTTCTACCGTCCGGGGACGGTAAATTGGTACCAGATTCGTCTGGGAGGATAAAACACTGACTTGTACATCTGGCCACCGCAATTCATTGTATAGGCCACATCGCATTCAATAAGCCACTACGATCCCGAATGGAAGTAGAATGTCATAAAGGGATTGAACGACGGCACAGACCTTATCCTTTCTATTCTTTCAGACATCGAGAAGGGTTTTTCCAGGGGTTGTAATCCGCTTATGTGAGGCTTCGCCATGGATTGGGCGCTGTTCGGCGACGGGAAGGGGGGGGGGCATTTTGCACTTTCGTTACTTACCATCTAGACAGCCTCTTCTCGAGTTGACAGGTTTTACCATGATGGCTTGACGAGCTTGCTCCAGCTTCACAAGAGTTCACAGGTTTCGCCAGAGTGAGACTTGTAAACCGGAACTAGTGGAGCAGTGAAAGTGCAAAATGCCCCCCGTCGCCGAACTGCGCCAGATTGTACTCATGATGTGTTATGGACTTCCCAGAGCCATTTTTGGGAACCTCCAAACACCCAGAGAAGCCTACAGGGTCAGGATTAGCTGCGTGTTATCTGAGGGACCAGATTCACCCACTAGTCAAAGGGAGGCGCTCCCTTGATAGGGGTATAATCCGCTTATGTAGGGCTTTGTTACATATTGTGCTCAATATGCACTATTGTGCTTCATAGGGGCATTTTTTGGGGATCTCCAAACAATCAATCCGGTCCTAGAGTAAGAGCTCCGGAGAAGGTAAGAAGGAAATAAAGGAGCAACTAAAAATAATAGAAAAAAATTAAGGAAGAAATAGGAGCAGTAGGAATATATAAATGCATGAAATGAGATAGCCTTCTCCCTCCCCATTCGGAACGGCTATTATTTACGTGGAAAGGCCTTTTGTGGTCTTTGGTGATATGTAATGAATTCCATTTGGCGGGTAGAGCCACTCAGGTAAGGCGAGCTATCTCCGAAGGGGGCATGTCTTGCTGTTGAGAAATTCTTTGCAAGATTTCTACCGCCCCTTCCCTCCAAATTGCCTCCTTTTATACGACCCACTTGCCCTAGCAGATTCCTATCATTTTTGTGGAGTTTTCTCCTAAAATTCCTCGCTTTTTCCTAAGAAGTGCCCTCGAGCGGGGAACGGGTGGAGAGGTATATAGCGCACTTCAAACAAGGAAAACTCGTGAAATTTTAAAACCGAAACATCCAAAAAGACTTTCTTCGTAGGCAAATATGCCCGTACCCCACTCCCTTGGGCGACCAAGTACGACCCTCTCCCTCACCGAACAGCCCCAACGTACAAAGTGTCTTGATCTCCGACCCAGTGCGACTCTATCAGAACGATCCCAGCTCCTTCCTCAACTGTCTTTTGAATACTGGA
>MU951250.1:0-13678 GCA_036418165.1 Cooperia oncophora
TGTATGGAGCAGCTTAAGCGATTTTAGCACTTCGACTATACGTAAATAGAGGCAGTTGTCGAAGGTGCTAATTTTCGCCGACTTCGCTTTCAACTTCAACGACTAAAAAATCCACAAAAATTATTCCCTCAACCGAAGCCGTTTTGATATTCTAAAACTACGTGAAGTTTCCTATCAGATGATATCAAGCTTGCTAGCAAAACATTTCATCTTTGGAACGAAATTTCCGGTTGAAAAAAAACGAAAGTACTTATGTGCCAACCCAATACATTAAAATGTGATAAAGTAGAAAAGGGTAACAACATTCGCCATTCGTTGGAAATAGGACAGATTAGCGGTTGAAAGAGTTTCATTGATAACAGTACCGAACTCATAGTAAAATGTCCTTACATTCTAGCACTCCTTTTGATCAGCTTTCACATATCCGTCTGTTGTGGCTCTTATCATTCCTCAGTGGCGGAGAATTTTAGGCTTTGACTTTCTGCCGCTAGTGAGAGTTTAGCGGTTGAATCAATCGCGCTAAAGGATAGAACATCTGGCTCACCGAGCCTTTGCCCATTGGTTCTTGAGCTACGGTGGTCAAATTCAGTAGCAAGCGGAGTGAATATGCGAATAGATGCAGACACTTGTCGAACACTAGAATTATCCTTTATCACCAATGCTCGCTAAACACCTCTTAATTGCTTGCTGGGAGCAGTTCTCCAATGCTATTGCAAGTGCACCGAATTTAGTGGGCTTCTTCTCTGATGTGGCCCCCATGGTAACTAATCAGCTGTAATCTGTTTCTGCCCACTCACCAACAATGATACCTTCGCGCTCCCTATCTTACTTCTCGAAACCAATGTGCCGTCGTTGCTGTGGTTGGCGTTATGAATTTGGTGACCCACCTTCTAAGATTCGTGTCTAATCAGCTAGTAGTCAGTCTGAGCGTCTATCGCTGTTGCCAAGAAAGCTAGGAATTTGACAAATCTGGCGGATTATATATAACAGGATTCCTATTCTTTGTGTAGCTTATTCAACGGTTCTAGGCGATCGTTCGGTTTTTTTTTCAGGAGAGCCATCTAAGAAATGAATATTAGACTACATGCAGAAGTTGAAGTGCCGCTCTGTAGAGTAATAAATCTTAGCGGCTACGAATTTCGGAAGCCCTTCGTAGTATCTACCAACGCAACGCTAACTGGTGCAACTAGAAGAGATGTTTGGCCTTCACTGCAACCCTAACCAATGTAATCCTATTATATAATCCGCTAAGTTTGTCTGTTGGTGTGAGTGTGTGTGTATGTTGTGTGTGTGTTTGACCGGAAATTTCATAACTTCCTTCAAAGGAGCGGCAGAGCGCTCAAACTGATAAGTGATGTAGGGGGTCGGGCAGGAACACTATTGGTAGGTGGCAGGAACTGATAAGATACCACAGGGGGTCTTAGAAGGGGAGGGTCACCAAATTCATAGCGTCGGCCAGAGTAACGACCGGACGTTGGATCCAAGTAGCAACATAGGGGGCAGGATGGGAACATTATTGGTGGGTGGCAGGAAGTGATAACCGCTGATAAGATACCATGAGGAGCCTTAAAAAGAGTGGGTTACCAAACTCATAACACCGGCCAGAGTAACGGCCGGGCGTTGGATCCAAGTAGAGAGATAGGGGCAGGATGGGAACATTTTCGGTGGGTGGCAGGAACTGATAAGAGCTGATAAGATAGCACAGGGGGTTCTAGAAGGGGAGGGTCACCAAGTTCATAGCACCGGCCAGAGCAACGACGGGACCTTGGATCCAAGTAGTAAGACAGGGGGCAGGATGGGAACATTATTGGTGGGTGGCAGGCAGTGATAACAGCTGATAAGATACCATAATAGGCCTTACAAAAGGAAGCTCAACAACATTATAAATTGCGCCACAGCGACGGTAAGGTGTCGTTTCCACGATAGGGGGCAGGATGGGAACCTTATCGGTGGGTGGCAGGACGTTATAACAGCTGATAGGACACAACAGCCTTAACAACACGAGTCGTAGCAACACTGGGAACTACCCTCCAGCAAGTGATTCAGACGTTTTTAGCGAACATGGTGGGAGACTTTGGTGGCAAGAGACATGTTGTGATACTGCTCCTGACAAGGGCTTAGAGTTAGTATCTGTCCCCCTCCCTACTCTGCTTGCGATTGAGCTTCACCACTGTGGTCCAGGAATCGATGAGCAAAGGCTTGGTGAGCCAGGCACTTTCTATCCTTGAGCTATATAGACCAAATTGATTCAACCGCTAAACTCTAAAGATTCTTCCAAAAGTAAAAGCTTAAAGATGTTTGTCAGTGAGGAGTGATAAGGGCCACCAGCAGACGGACTGAAAGCTGCTCAACGGAAACGCTAGGAAATAAGTAGCTTCCACCAAGACTTGGATAATGTTACCACCGAACTTCTTTCAACCGCTAAGTTGCCCTATTTCCATCAAATGGTGGGTGTTTTTAGAAACGTGATAAGCATCAGACATGTTCATTAAAAAGGTGAAATATGGTGCAGTAAGGCCGTACTTCGAGACATGGAATCAAGCCAAGTGTTAGTGGTCAGCACAGAAATCCTATCAGCAATCAGCACCCCGGCCGGACGCGCAGTAGTGTGCGTCAGCCAAACTGGTATATGTAGTACAGGAGAAATTTGATCTTTACTGGATTTACGCTAACAAACTGGTGGTTTTCAATGAGAATCTTCATAACCGATTATGCAGTAACAATTCCAGCCTTGTGAAGGGCGGATAGCGTCGCCTATATAGTCGCCCTTTTGCTTCTGGGATCGCTTCTGTCGCCTTCGCACAGGACACACACCTGTAAAGACACAATAAAATTGTGACAAGTTGAAATTCGCTGCAGAGATTAAATGGTTGTGTAGTTTGTCGAAAAGCGATCGTCATACCTGAGATGCGACATATCCAGCCCCTGAATTTTCGTACATCAGTGAAGAAGTCATAGTACAGCTCTTTGGGAGCTCTTTTCTTTTTTGGATCGTCTGCAAGTTGAAGAAAATTTTATTAAGTACCCAGTGGCGCTCAAGTGTCTCAGTTGTTCATGAGCATTTCAAATTTGCGATTTTCCCGTGTTTTTCTTCATGTCGGATGTGGATACTCTTCCAGTTAAATGCTGGGGATCGGAACGCTCAGTTGTTCTTTGTGGGTTCTGATCAAGGTGTTTGTCTCACGTTCACACAGACGTGAGAATTTGGTACAGACATGACAGAGGGATGGTCTGTTGAAGATGTCTCGATCGAGGATACAGTTCATTTCTTCTTGCTCTCACGAAACCAGCAGGTGCACTGATGCACCCCTGATGTCAGCGCGCGCAAAGTAGGTGGTGTGAAGTCACTAGCTCATAGAATCCCCCGTTTGCCGCTATCGCGCAGTGTGTTCGGAACTAGTTCTGCCCTGCGAAACTTCTGTTCGCGACAGTAAAATATTTGGGTGGTTTTCCGGTGCTGCAATGCGGTGCTCAAGACAGACTACCAATGGGAAATCCCTATACCTCACCTTGGTCTGCAGTGACAAAGGTTGTACCACTCTGGTGGCATAAGAACCACTAACGACCGTGCTCATGCCGTCGTTCCTCACCTGGTCCAACCTACCTTCATTGAACTCACCCACCGTTTTTCCTAGCGATAGTAATAGAAGACCCGTGGAATAGCGTAGAGAAGGCATTGTTGCCAAGTGGTCGTGCAGCAGTTTCGCAACTGCATGCTTTGATGGCGGTCGATACTAGGAAAACATCTCCCTCGCTACCCTCCTGCCTCACTTTCGAGTGACAAAAGGGTCTCTATACAAGTGTGTCCATCTTGCACATGGCAATGATCACGATATGAATTCGAACATCGAGCGCATCTTCAAGCGAAGGAGACATTCGGGGACTGCAAAACTGGTATTACCGAAATGGAGATGTAGGAATTCGCCTTACGTGTAGCTCTCACAGAGGTAATTGTCGGCGCTCTTTTTTCAGTTAGGCGATGAGGGGAAATACACAGCTACAAAACTCTAGCACTTTTGGGGGAGCACTGACGCTTACTTAGATCCTGATACTAGTCCTAAAATCGCCCTTCTCAAGAAGGCAGAAGTTGACTTCTCCTACTTGCCTCGCTGAAGGAAAATACTCACTCGGGGCACACGAACCACCGTTTGACAGCACTCCGACAATAGTATTCTTTTGACCATATTTTTGAAACAGTGGACCTCCGCTGTCGCCCTAAACATCATGAGCAACATTTTGATGAATGCACTGTAGATTTCGCTTTAGACGCTGGAGCGTGTCAGGGGTGGTATGGCGCGGCGCGATCCTGTTCTCCATCAACGCTTGAAGCGGGCAAGCAGCAACAAATGGTGGAGAACAGGCTGGCACCGCGCCAATCTCAGCATCGTCTCATGCCTCAGCGTCTGCAGCGAAAATGAATACTCTAACTACTCAATTAGAAGGACCTACAGGGCATATTCCAACAGTGCGAGGAGCGGTAGTAGCAATCTGCTTCTTTTTTAAAATTAGCTCTTCTGGGGTGACGCCCACCACGTGGAAGCCGTTGGGAAATAATGTTGAAAACTTGTTGGCGGCTTGAAACATGATGGTGATTAGCAGTTAAGGAAATAAAATTTCGTTAACATACGGCCTCTAAATCCAATTCCAGCTTGCTGAAGCGTAGTGGCGAGCTTCGTGAATTTGTTTGGTAAGCAAATCGGCGTTGCTAGCACTTCGGATACGGGAGTTTCCAATTCCATTATTGCTAGATCGTTGACATAAGAGCACTCATCAAAGTTGTCCGGTACATAAATCTGAATATTGTATGTGGCAGACAACAATGAAGCTTCGCGATTGGGAAGGAGTGGCTACCTGGCCAGATTCCAGCTATGCGAGTCTGCTGTTGCATTTTTGCTACAGACGCAGGTTCGTGTCAGTTGCTGGGTTTGACCTAGCGCGAGCCTTTCTTCAACAATTGTGTGGTCGCCAGCGGGAGTAATTTAAACGACCGGTACTCGGCTTAAAGGCACATTCCGCGATAAAATAAGGCTATGACCTCTCAAATGTGTCGGACGATCCGGAAGGCGATTTTTGAGGCTGCGCTACTTTCAAAATGTGAAAACGGCAAGAACTCCGCTAGAAGCTGACTAATTAGGCCCATGGACACCCCTTAGGCCCATGCCGACCCTCACCGGCTGCTAGCTACTAGCTAGTAGCCACTATGTTATCTTTCTCTATAACATTTCGGACTGCTTTTTCTGCTGCTTTTCTCCGCTAATCAGATACTTAGCACTTTTTTGTGCCTATTTGAGTTCCGTTTCCCGCAATTTGCGGTCGCGAACTGTGCCTTTAAAATGCTAGCAGGACATATACATAATTGGAAAATTCCAAAAGAAAAAGAAAGTTCCAAAAGTTCCAAAAGCGATGACCAATGGCGGATTCATCTCTTTAGGCTCTAGTGGGAGCTCACTGGAACAGGATACAGCATCGTGATGTGTTAAATGGTGGTGTCAGTACGACCCCCCCCCTAAACTAGTTCCAAGTACGACTTCCTCCCTCTGCTGCCGCCCTAACTACTGGAACCAACGAGAAAGAAAGATAAGTAACGATTTGCCTGCTGACCAGCCGAGGGAGGCTACTGACTCCGCCCGCCGGGAGATTATTGGATAGCAACTAACCACAAAAATCATCAAATAAAAACAATAAGTAAAAACACTACCCCTAGGTGCTTTCACAAGACATATCCGGGTACCTCAATTTTGTTAAGTGGAATTATAAACTGTTACATGAAGAGCCCACACAATTTTGATATAAATACTTGAATAAAACAAAATAACAGTAATTACGTACTAATATTGTATGAATTAGTCCTAGATTACCTTTGTCAGTGTGAGAAGCCGGGACATCGGCCTTAATCTGCGCATAAATCTCTCAGGGAAAGTAGCAGCCCCTAACGTGGCCCGCTCTGCGACCCGAGCGCAAAAGGCGCTGGAGCGTTGACTGTTGAAGAGGGGGAGTGCGTTTTCCAAACATAATCTTTTTTTCCAGGGAAGGATTCCTGGGAAACGGAAGACGACTTCTCAACGTTATCTATGTACTGTACCGCGTTCTACCCACTCACTATCTATGTCTTCCCCCGTTCGTGAAATATTTCGGATATTTACTTGCTTGGATACTTGGACGCTCGTTCTTCAGCCGGTTCTCTTCAGCGACGAGCACGCTTCCCTCCATTGTTTGCGATCTTGAGCGGTTTGGATCCAGTGTTGGTCTGCAAAATCTTGGAGTTGCTTCAAGGAGTCTCTCCAACGGGTTGCAGGGCGGCCAACCTTGCGCTTCGCGTCTCTCGGATACCAGAGTGTGATGCGAGTGGTCCAGCGATCGTCCGTACGTCTGACCACATGTCCGGCCCATCTCTTCTTTGCATTCCACGCGTATACTACGGCATCAAGGATGCCCGACATTGAGCGCATGTCTGTACTACGCAGATCTCTGCTCACGGCGGTTGATATTTCGTCCGTTCCAATGCTCGTTGGGCACGTGTCAACATCAACGTAGACGCCTTGTTCTCTGCCCACGTCTCCGATGCGTCACAAAGGCAGGCAGTACTGTAGAGCAGCTCGTATTTTCCTGACCGAAATGAGCTGCGGCCGCCTCTCTTATGCGTCCCATTGCCGTCCATGCGCATTTTTTGCGTCTCATAATTTCTTCGCGCAAATTGTTGTCCATGGAGATGAGTCGACCAAGGTAAACGTAACGGTCGGTATCCGGTAGAGCAGTGCCTTCGAGTGTGATGGGTGACGCATCTGCCCACTCATTGCGCATGACCTCGGTCTTGCTCCGGTTCATCGTGAGGCCGATAGCTTTGCCGACGTTGTTCAGTTCCTCCACCATCCGCTGTAGCTCTGCTGAGTTCTGACTGATAAGGACAATGTCGTCTGCGAATCGTAGATTAGATAGCTTCTTTCCGTCGACGTTGATGCCTTTATCGTCCCAGTCGAGTTGCAGCATCGCGTGGTTGAGTGCGGTGGTGAACAGCTTGGGAGAGATCGTATCACCTTGTCTGACTCCTTTTTCGATCGGCACTCGTAGCTCTCGTTGAAAAATGCGGATGGTGGTAGATGTGTCCATGGTGCATTTTTCCAGCAGGTTTATGTAGCACGGGTCGACACCAGCATGGTGCAGCGCATTCCAAATAGAGTTCAGTTCCACACTGTCGAATGCTTTCGTATAGTCGATGAAGCAGAGGAGGAGCGGCTGCTTGTATTCCTTGGTTCGCTCAATCAACTGCGTGACAGTATGGATGTGGTCCATGCAACAGAAGCCCTTGCGAAACCCGGCCTGTTCCACTGGTTGATAGTCATCCAGTTGTTTCTCGAGCCTGTTGAGGATTACCTTCGTGAACAACAACAGAGGAGGGCGATGGGGCGGTAGTTCTTCATTAAGTCGCGCTCGCCCTTCTTGAACAGAAGAACCGTGCTTGACGTCTTCCACTGGTCCGGGATTTCTTGCGCGTCCATGTACCTGTTATAGCGCCTGGTGAGCTGTTTTATGACGGTGCCGACTTCGAAAGTCTACTGAGATGCGGTCAGGTCCTGGTGCCTTCCCCGGCTTCATTTGACGCAAGGCGTGTTCCACCTCCCACTCTTCAATCTGTGGGGCCGCGTCCTGCGTAGGTGTAGGTATGCGTGGAACTGGCATCGTTGATCGGTAGAGATCCGTGTAGAAATTGACGGCGATCTCTTCAATCCTCGCTCTCGATGTCTGCGGTCTGCCCATCGCGTCTCGCATAACCGTGGTGACCGAGCGAGAGTCGTTGATGTCTCGACGACATCGTTTGAGACTCCTTTACTGCGATGCGGCACCCTTTGTTGATCACGGCGCGCTCCAGTGGTGTTGATGCAGGGTTACGATGGACGACAGCGCGTTGCTGCAGAAGTGCGCGAGCCTTGTCGTCAATCCTGCCTTCGAATCCGTCCTTGTTGTGATAGCCGATGCCATAGCGCAATGTCGAAGTCCTTCTATGAGCATGGTATAGTCTTGCGACAAGTCTTGCGCCTCCTGCCACGTGTAGTGAGCGGCGGCCGTCTCCATGGCGTTTGTGTCGTAATGTGGCAGCCGTACTCGGAGACGAACTTTTGCTTTAACCAGCCTATGGGTTTCGCTCCCAGTGCGGAATGCATCCACCACGCTGACGTAGACTCCACTTCCTGTTAGTGAGAACGTGGTCGATTTCGCTGTGAGTCGTTGCATTCGGACTCTCCCACGTCCATCGCCGATCCTCTTTTTTCGTGAAGAAGCTGTTTCCGTGAAAGAGATTGCATTGCTCTAAGAGGTCCATCAGACGTTCGCCGTTTTCGTTTGTTTCTCCGGTTCCGTGTGGTCCGATGCGCGCTGTCGCTGGCATCTTCCTCATGGATGACTGCGTTAAAGTCTCCGACAACATATTTGTAGTAGGACCGTTCCCTTTTTATCATCTCCTCTAATTCCTTGTAGAACGCGTCCTTTTCTTCGTCCGTAGCTGTTGACGTCGGTGCATAGCAGTTGATAATACTAACGAAAGTGCGCTTGTCGATGCGTAGACGTAGGATGGCCAGTCGCGGGCCGATCACTTCGACTGAATCGACCATGTGCTCGAGCCGATGGTGGACGAGGAATCGTTGGTCTTCCTGGTAGCTGTATCTTTTGCTTTTGTTCCCTGGAGAACGATGACATCGAAAGGAAGTCTTTTACTAGCCTCCATTAATATGGTCGGCTATCGAGGCAATGGTGCGACAGTTGTAGGTGCAGACTCGTAGACAGTCCCCATGCCTCGAAAGCTTTTCGTCCTGTGCACTCCAAATCCTGCGGCGGTTTTTGTCTGCAGGTCCCTTCAGGTCGCCGTTTGCTCCAGTGCACGTAGAGCTCGTGCTTCCTTCTGCGCCGCTCCGGACCCTCTGTGTGCGTGTTGTAGCTTGTTTGTTTACCAATCCTCGGGTAGCTAACCCTTTGAGGTGGTATCTACCCCCACTGTTGGCCGGGATATTCCCGTTTCGCCCCTCCGCCACTTCGAAGCCAGTGGTAGGATTTGGAGGGGAAATATTTTCGGATAGGTTGGGATAAATCGCGAGCGGGTTTTTATGCTTCATACGAAATCAACTTCTTTCAAGCGCAGTTTTTTTGCAAAAGCAAAAGCACATCAGAACGCCCAGACTTTTCTCTCTCCAACGAGCTCTACAGTTTCTGAGGACCGCTAGTTTACAAGATATTTTAAAAGGTTTCGCGCGAGGTTCTTAGCCACCCAAAAGCTTGACGTCCGGAAACTCGTTCGCGAACTTCAGCATGCCCTCAAAACAAATATCTCCTTTGAACTGAGTCAAAGCATAATTTGGTTATAATCGATTGATTTTTTCCGAGTGTGCGCCGTGCGTACGCTTCTACGCAAAGGCGATATAAAGGTTCGACTTCTAAGTTTAGGTGATCCTTGTCCATGCGAGCAAAGGTTTGTTTAGGGTTTGGAAAGGTCGATACGCACAAATCTGTTTCAGATGTATTATTTAGTCATCTACATACTCACGAGTCCATGCTAAGTATTGAAATTGCTAGTCAATTGATTTGATATTCTTGTAGTCTTCCTTACATTCGGGTCCTCTGCTGCTTCCCGTCCGCTCCATCAAACTTAGCGATGACTTTTTTGTGCTGTTCGGTGCTCACCGACCTGCGTATATGACCCCCCCCCCTTTGCCCAGCGGCCAAGTACCCCCCCCCCCCATGGGTTACACACGTTAACGATGCTGTACCGTGCTCACTGGCTCATGCGACGCTATATTTTCATACCTTCCGAAGGAGGACAGCTTTGATTCTCCCCATTTCCCCACAAGAAGGTGTTTAGCTTTTTCGACAGCTAAACACCTTCTTCTCAAGGGGGAGGGGGGAGAGTCAAACCAATCGCGGACATTCCTACAAATCATGGGACTTATAAACCCATAGTAAACTGACTTACAGAGGCAACCCACCTTTGCTACACCGCGGGAAATATGTCGTATACACAGCCGGACGAACCTTCTTTCAGGAAAACTAATCCAGGAACGAACAAGAGGTGCGCTCTCTATTCCAGGTCCTCATCTTCTTGTGTTCTCTACGTTCCCGTTACACTCCCGTAACTCGGCTTTGTTTTCCTGCGCTCCGTCTCTAGCAGAAGAACAAGTGACAGCCTAGCGGAACCAGCTGTACAAAGTATGAGTAAGCGGGTTACTGTCACTGCAATATTTACTGTCACAGACCAACTTACCCCATTAGCAAAATGTCAAAATGTTGGGGTAATGATAAGACAAGGACAAGGAGGCTAGTGGCAAGTGGCGCGCTTACCAAGCGAGCGATTCAAGGACCAGATCGACTCCCGCCCAGCCCAATAGAGCCTTCGGTAAATTCGTACCAGATTCGCGTGCATAGTAAAACACTCCCGGTTACACAAGAATGCTGAGTTATGGGCAAAAGTCGAACCCCAGGCGGGAGTCGAACCCGCACCTCACGCTTTCCGGGCGAGTGCGCTATCCGTAAAAGCGGCCCTGGTGGCTTAATTTTGCAGTTATCATAACAAAACAGCTTCAAAAACTTGTAAAGCCTTCGGCCTCGCGGTTCCATGCCGATATCTAACGATTACGGCTGACCGGCTCACCAAGTTAAACGTGTGAGTGCTGTAAGGCTACGGCATAAAAGCCGTTAAGCTGAGAGGGTAAAAGCGGCCCTGGTGGCGTAACGGATAGCGCACTCGCCCGGAAAGCGTGAGGTTCGACTCCCGCCTGGGGCACGACTTTTGCCCATAACTCAGCATTCTTGTGATAACATTCGGAACGCGAACTGCGGCGTTAAACAGCAGTTATCATAACAAAACAGCTTCAAAAACTCCTATTAGGTTGTCCGGAAAGTTCTCAGCGTTTTGTGCACCTATTTTTTGTACATTCACTGCTGATTAAAAACTCATTCTGCCTTGCTTCTCAGTAGCACATCCTGTAGAGAATTTCTTGCGCTATCTGATGGTATAATTGCCGTTTCACCATTGCTTGATAAACCCCTTTTTTTCAAGATTTTTTCAAGCATGTGAAAAGAGCACTTCGGACGATTTTTCTTCGACTATAAATTGGGGCAATCCGCAATCGAAACAGCTCAACAAATTAACCAGGTGTGGGGGCCCAATAGTGCTAGAGAAAGCACTGTGCGGCAATGGCTCAACAAATTTCGTTCTGGAGATTTCAGCCTTGAAGATGAACCTCATAGCGGTCGACCTAAAGCAATATCTGACGAGGATTTTGAGGGGATTTTGAAGGCTGACCCATCCCAAACAGTTCGAGAGATTGCAGAAAAGCTAGGCGTTGGCAAATCCACTGTTGCAGATGGTCTGAAACGCATTGGGAAGGTGAAAAAACTCGACAATTGGGTGCCCCACAATCGGAGTGACCGGCAGGAATCGGCACGTCTCGAGGTTCCTTCTTCACTGCTTTTGCGCAAAAGAATTGACCCGTTTTTGAACGGATTTGTCACCTGTGATGAAAAATGGATCATGTATGATAACAGGAGACGTTCCGGACAGTGGTTGGATTTGACGAACCACCGAGGTAATTTTCAAAGCCGAACCCTCACGAAAAAAAATTCTGGTCAGGTTTGGTGGTCATCGGCTGTTGTAATCCACTATAACTTTTTATCACCAGGCCAAACCATCACAGCAGAACCCTACTGTGAACAAACCGACCAAATGTACCGAAAATATTGTCAGCTGCAGCCAACACTTATCAAAAGAAAGGGTCCGATTCTTTTGCATGACAACGCCCGCCCACACGTTTCACAAATCACTATCCATAAATTGAACGAATTGGGGTTGAAGTTCTACCTCACCCATATTCTCCAGACCTTTCACCAACCGACTGTCACCTTTTCAGACATTTTCAGAACTTCCTTGCTGAAAAATACTTCATCAATTAAGACCAGGCAAAAAAGACCTTCGTAGATTTCGTGGATTCTCGACCACCCAGTTTTTCCTTTTATGGGATTTCTCGACTGCTGTCACATTGGCAAAAGTGTGCTGATTCGAATGGTGCCTATTTCGATTAAATCCGATGAGTATTAAAAAGTTACGATCGTTTAAAGTGAAACACCCAAAACGCTGAGAACTTTCCGGACAACCTAATATATACATTTGTGTGTTGCGTCCCACACAGAAATTGATCAACGGCGAAGACTCAGTCCTTTTTATTCATGATAATACAATCGTAAAGCTGTAGGGCGTGGTCAGCGACACCGTTCGCAACGTACAAGTTGCTGTGTGGTGCAATATGAGTGCCAAGGTATAAAGAAATTGATTTGATATAGTCCATCATGGTGCCGTCTTTGTTCAAATTCATATCAATTTCGCTGCTACAAGCGAAAATGCACATTGAGAGTTTGCCGCGCATGGCTGCACCATACGCAACAACGCGACAAATTGCGATCAACGTTTCCCGCAACAATATGCCACCGGAATCGCAGCCGAGTTCACATCCCAGTGAGACATGCCAGCACGCCTATCTCCTCTTCACCATAAAGGCAGTATGCTCCATCAGCATGCTCCAGAAGCAGTGAAGAAGATCATAGCATCGAGGAGATCCGTCCGTTCAATGGTAACAATTGGAATGCGGCGCAATCGGACTGAGCATAGGGCTGACTACACGTTACAACGTGTACCTGAAAGGAAAGCCAGTTCTTACTAGAGCGCGCTCTGAGTAAATTCGAGCATTTCCTTATAGGCTACTTCTCGTATCTCACTCTGCCTATCGGAAAGCGGTGGACCATTGTTGGGCAAAAAGTCAGCTTTGCCGGCGTGGATCATGCATGAGGGCTCTGCGGAATACTGATATATTCACCTCAAAGGGATGTGATTGACACGAAAATGTCTCACCTTAGCTATTTTTTTTTGGTATATTCTTCGGGCACACCAGTAGTAGATACTTGCAAACACTTCCGATAGCGACCGTGAAATTGCTGACTGGGGCGCGGAGCTTATTCGTATTTCTGAATGACGTGAGTTTGCATAAAGCTGACGCTATGAGTTCTATAGCACTGAAAAACTGAATACTTGTATCCTATTCGCTTGCATGCTTCCGGTGATAGTACAGTTCATTCCTGACTTCTCTCACACAGTGAGCTGCTGTCAGTACGTGGCGGGACGATATAAGAGCCCCACTGCATGTAAAGATCACTTGCTCAGCTCCTGCAACATCGGTAACATTAATATCCATACAACAGCTACGACCAAGCTCAGAGGGCAGTCCAAAAGGAAGAACTAAAAAGCTGAGCTTTAAAACGTGTAAGGCTAGCACTTCTGTTGTGGAAAGTGTATTATTTGTAAGGGCTCCGAGTGTGCTGGAGTCAGTGGGTCACCAATATTCGCGGTGATGTGTTTCATTCCCCTCTGACCAGTGAATGGCTCCAGCATCCCGTGAATGTTTGAAAAAGATCTGATGATATCAGTACTGTTTGGAGTTCTGGCTACAAATATGGAAATCAAAACTGCTACCCATATCTCAGACCAGTTATAGGCGGTTAAAGTTACCCATGTTGAAAGCTTGTCCACTCGGCGCCAGTGACGTGGGTGGTTCGCGCTTTCGCGCTGAAAGATTATGACGTTCGTGATCACAAGGGCAAGCTATTCACTGGTGTGAATTTCTAACTGGAGATAGACTCTGCCCCT
>MU951251.1:0-14818 GCA_036418165.1 Cooperia oncophora
CCACTTCTACTACTGCACAGTACTCAGTTGGACCGCCTACCCTCTTTGCACTTAACGCAAAGCACTCAGTTGTTATTTGGTGGGGCGGTGGGCAGTAATATCAATTGCATATCCTTTTTGCTTACCGCTCATGCTCATAGGTGATTCTGCTCTCCTCTATTACATTTTCTTCGTTAGGACGTACGGCCAAACGCAATCCATTGACTATAATTTAATTTGTGCAATAGTTCGTCGCACAGGGTTTCCCGAATCCCGGCTAATGCCGTTTGGACTCCAGAAATTTCGGCACCGAGCTCATTTTCAAATTGCCTAAGTCACCAAATCCGCTAAAAACTTGTATATAGGGGTAGTTTAACATCCTGATTACGAATATGACACTCTCTTGTCTGGCGCTAGTATGGCGATTATTTGCGCCATACTAAGGCTGAGCTCAGGAGGTAATCGTAGCCAGCGCAGGAGTGAATGTCATATTCGTAATCAGGATGTTAAACTACCCCTATATACAAGTTTTAGCGGATTTGGTGACTTAGGCAATTTAAAAATGAGCTCGGTGCCGAAATTTCTGGAGTCCAAACGGCATTAGCCCCGAATCCCGCTTTACGCCTCGAAGGCCATTTCCTGTCACGTTTTGTTTCGCCTCTACACCATTTTTCACTTTCAGTAGGTATTTAGCTTTGAGTGACGCCCAAAAACGACTAGTAGGTCCAAGGTGGCAGGATCTCGCTTTGCCTTCATGAAACAGCAGGTCCGAAGGGATTCGAACCTGAAGGCTGCGAAGGGTTCACCATAAATTTTTTTGATTTTTCGCTTTTTCCATCTCCTGGGGAGTGAGCTAGCGGCTAAACGTCCGAGAACGATACTACAAACAATATACAATAGCATGTACTGTCTATAGGTTCCGTTACTCCTCTCTTTCCTCACTGATTACAGTGCAGAGAGGATATAATGACTTGTTGATTCCTCTGCCTGATACCGTGGGAAACGGAGAATCAAACTGCTTCTGCGAATGCGCTGTTAGAATCACAAGAAAAATTGTGGCATTTCTCCAAAATGCTTTTGTTAATAAACCCTAGAACAGTTGCATAGCATTGGTTCCTGCCTCGTAGCGGCCAGACAGTACATATCAGTCTTTTCATCCATAAATCATTTCCTGGAAAAAAATTGCCTACCTCCGTATGTGATAGATACAACCCATGGATATTCATTGTCACCTATAGGTCTTCCACCAAATGACAATGCGCTGGTCTCTGAAATGCGATTTTTGATCAAGAAGCTCAGTTTATGTGTATGTAGAGGAACTGTTTATTAAACGTTACCCCGTTTTCGAAAGCTCAACTCTAGGAGTTTACTCATCCGAGTATTAAGTAGTGTTTAATACGTCTGCGCCTGTTGCATGCACATTTGTCAGACGTCGCCATTTGTTCCGATCAACCTCATCTTCCGCAGTGGCATTCAGTCAGGGAAGTATTGCTCGATATTGCCCTTCCATCTTTTCTTTTGGGCTCATCGTGAACGTTTATCCAGTAGTTCAACTTCCATCCTTCCTTACCGGGTGCCCAGGGTACAGCATGGGGATGTGCGAAATGGCGGTGTGACTACGACCCCCCCCCCTCGAGGAGGGTCCAGTTGCGATGAGGCATTACCTACAATTGTGTCTTAGGATTAAACTCGTCGTTCGACAACCATGTATGACATGCAACTTGTAACAAGGAACACAATCGAAACAGCGACTAATGGTGATCATTGATAAGCTAAATTGGTGAAAAAATAGCCCCAAGGTCAGCGTGTCAGGCCCCAGATGTGCATTCAATGAATGGTGACGGGGAAATCATGAAAACATGCACGACACAACAAAGCGAAACATGAAAAATACAAAAAAATGCGGAGCCAAATGAAAAAAATGGATAACCAGGCGGCAGTATATCGTTCTATACTTGGCTATTATCGATCGCAACGTTGCGACCGCTTTCATTGGAAAAACGTCATTGGGCCTGCCAACGTCCTGGGGTCTTTTCGGGGGGTTATATCTCTTTGAGGGGCGCGGCTTTTGATGAATGGTTAGCAGCATGCAACGGGAATGTTCCTACTGTTGCGTTTTCTACCCAGTTGCAATCTGAATGTTTCCCCGTTCGTGAAATATTTCGGATGGGTTTCGGATCGGCTAGGGGTAAATGGCAAGCGGGTTTTTATGCTTCACACGAGGATTACTTATTTCGAACGCAATTTCATCAGGATTAAAATCGTCTTGAAACCGCCCTATCTTTTCTCTTTCCAATAAGCTTTAGTTTTCCTGAAGACCCGCTAGTTCAGGAGATATTTTAGATGGGTCACAGACGCGCTACCCTCTGACCCACCCGAAAAATCGACTCTTCTGTGCCATTGTGAGGATACACCTTCGGAAACTTCAGTGTGCCTTCAAAACACATATTTCCCTTCAAATGAGTGAAAGAGGAGCTCGGCTATCACTGATCGATTTGGTCCGAGTGTGCGCCGTGCATTACGCTCCTACGCAGAGGTGGTGGAAAGGTGATTTCAGGTGCTTTTATCCATGCAAGCAGATGTTTGTTTAGGGTTTGGAAAGGACAATACGCACGAATCTGTTTGAGACGTATTATTTAGTCATCTACGTACTTACGAGTTCATGCTATTAACTGATATTTATTTATTTATTTATTTATTTATTTATTTATTTATTTATTTATTATTCTTGCTATTCTTGCTATAATGCTTAACAATTTTTCGATATTTTTGTAGTCGTCCTTACTGCCCACGTCCCCCGCGGAACCGAACCCATTTTTGGGGATTTCGCATGAAAAGAGGGCTGTTAAACGTAGCAGTTAAATCTGTAAAGAATACACTCATAATAATTTTCATTTTTTTAACATCTTGACTTCCATAGCTCCACTCCCACTATCAACTGAAATGTCGAAGCATTGCCCGGCTCTGAGTGACCCTTGAGATTACGACTTCCCCAGCGGCCAAGTACGACCCCCCCTATGGGTTTCGCACAACGATGCTGTACCCTGCGGATGCTCCCTCAGGCTTACTCAGCCTGTACCAATACAATCGCAGTTGCTGTTTGTGTCCAGCCGCAGGCCAATCTCAGCATCCTCATTTCAACTGAGCAGAGCTGCCCAACTATTTGCACTGCCAGGAAGGCTACGAGCATGCGGAACCTTTTCAGTTTTTTTTTCGGAGTTTCTCCTGCAGAACTAAATACCGCTGCGCTGAGTGATGTGCACTGCCAGGAAGAACACAAGCATGGGGCAGTTTGCAAATTTTTTCGGAGTTGTTCCTGAGTGCCAAAACTCTAGTTCATTGCGCATGAAGGGCGTGTCAGGCAGTACGAGTGGGCCACGGTACCAAGCCCGTTCTATGCTGATTGTTGAAGCGGGTATGCGTCAACAGCTGGTAGGAAACGAGTGATGCGAACGGTATGATACGGTCTTATCACTTGCTCTCTCCAGCAACTGATGGAGAACGGGTCCTTTCGTCCACGCGAACTAGAATATAGCGCTGGCTTCAGTGATGCAAAGGAGAAGTCTCCTCACCTTGAGAAAGCACGGGTATGAGTTCGAGAGGAGCTGGCGAGGAATGTTCCATTCGACTGGTACGGGTTTCAAAGGTCTGCGACACACCGTCACATGCACTCTCGGTAAATTTACGGTAGCGAATCTTGCTACCCTTTAGGAACCGGTAAATCACATATGGCATTTTATCGCTAGACCAGATGCATTTTACCGCTGCTGCGAAGGTGACTGCGACCCCACTATCAAACCAGATCCAGTACCATTAATGAGCTAGATGTCAGTTGGTGAACCATTTGGATAAACTGGGTGTGGCAGGAGTATGTGGGAGACTAGTCACCGGAAAACACCTAATCAGCTACCAAAGTGAAGAGAAAGAAGCAGAATTAGCTCACCGCCACTTTTCTTAACATCAAACAGCACAGTCCTCATCGTCAGGAGAATCTCAACGTCACCGGACGACAAAACTTGCCAGATTATATCTGACTAATTGAGTACTGAATTTGATTTCGATTTCAGCACCAGCGTGTTTGTCATCACATCCAGAGCGGCAGAAGATGCACACCCTTTGCCAAGTGCGAGGTAATTGGTTCCGCGGTTGCAGTAGCGAGCCACTTTCTCCACACGCGCTTTCCACAAGGTGCAGCACCTGAGTCGATTTCGAGGTCCCGTAGCGAAACATGTGCGAGAGGCAGAGAACAACCAGAAGTCAGCTGGCCCATGTAGGAGGGTTTTGGCCATAATGGTGTGGTTGGTCGTACTGCAGCGCGGCCCCAGTCGCGGGGCGGTACTCGGGCACCACTTCCCTCAAGCGGTCACAAAAACTAAATTCCTTTAATTGCGCCAAATTTATGTTTTTCTCTGCGCTCTCCTGCCTGAATGGCGCACGGCGGCCACTCTGATTTTTAACACTACAATTTTTTCACGCTTGCTGAGTGTCTCATCCACTCCAGTGCCTCTCCCTTCGAAAGAACTCATCTCCTGGCTCGCATCGTGTTTTTTGTACTTCACATGCCATGGCAGTTGCAGTCCTTTATTGCTCTGCGCTCTGGCCTGTGCGGCAGGACCTCCCCACACCAGAAGTTCCAGTTGCCACGTAACCCCTCAAGCCCGGTGCCCGGCACTTTTGAGCGGTGAAAATGTTACACTGTTGCAGCTGCGCACCCTCTCACCATAGCAAGGACCACGGACCGGGTTGCAGCTTGTTTTCAGCGAGGAATAGATAGAAAGTATTTCGTTGTTATAGAGAATAACTCTATTTTTTACATTTCTTTACATGTAATCCATTTGTAATTTTCCTTGTCTCTCATGATGACTCATTTCTGTAAGCGCTTCTAAGCTAATCAGTTGGCTGATCAGTAGCATGAACTTTCAACATAAAGCACTATCTGTAGCTTCATCAAATGCAGCTCGGGACCCGCCCCCTTTCTGATGCATAAATAGGGCCGAGCTGATCGCTTGTACTGTTTACTCATTTGCACTTTCAGCTTCACTACCGTAATCGATTTCATTTCAGGTTTACTACCGTATCCATCTCGCCTTGGTGTTTGTAAATGTTGGTTGAAAGATAAAAGTTTAATTACCCAAGTTTGAGGTTGCTACATCGTGACGAAAAGACCCGCGTGGCAGCAATCTCCATCGGCCTCGATAGCTTATGTTAGTTGTATTGCTGAACTCACTGCGTTCTGTTGCTCCACAGATCGCCTTGATGTGATCATTTTCCTCCGGAGTAATTCTTCTTGAAAGCGCAAATGGGATTAGAAACAACCAGAGCTCCACTCTCATTTATTCCCTTAATTAGTGAAGATATATGGATGAAAGCAACTCTCCTGGTATTCATGCAAATTATACTCGGAACAGCGGCAATCGGATGATCAATGTCCATAGAAAGAGTAAGGCAGTTAGCCATTGTACCAAAACGTGTCGCATTTTGCAGCATTCGGGGCCCACCACTGCTGTAGCTCTCCCACATTGCTCTTCAACGAGGTTACAGCATCACGATGCGTGATGGCGGTGTCAGTACGACTCCCCTCCCCCCACTTCTTTCCTCCCTTTTTGGCTGTAATTATTGGTGCTAAAGAGAAAGATTAAGGATTACATACGCAATGATCTACAAGCGCTGGCGATCCCATTGTGATCCCATCGCGGAATTGCGCTGGGGCAGATTTGTTGACGAGCTGGTGCGTCTTATTGGGACTTGAATTTTTTCAGGTTCGCGACTTTTGGTAACAGAGGGCGGTTTTCTAGCATTTTCTATTGCGTTTTCTCGGGTGTGGAGACATTGTTGGGCGGGTATACGGTAAGTTTACTGTAGAGTGGGCGGAGCCTATCTCGCCCTTTTAATTATCGCCTGGGGTGTGACCTCATTAAGTTGCATGCGGCGACTGCTGTCTCGCCTGGGGTGTGACCTCATTAAGTTGCATGAGGCGACTGCTGACCTCAGCGGCTCTAATGCGAATACAATATCGAGTTGAACGATTAAATGAAACACTTTATTACGTCTTAATATTATTATAATTATCGTTATTATTAGGTTGTCCGGAAAGTTCTCAGCGTTTTGGGTGTTTCACTTTAAACGATCGTAACTTTTTTAATACTCATCGGATTTAATCGAAATAGGCACCATTCGAATCAGCACACTTTTGCCAATGTGACAGCAGTCGAGAAATCCCATCAAAGTAAAAAACTGGGTGGTCGAAAATTCACGAAATCCACTAAGGCTTTTTTGCCTAGTCCTGATCTCAGTAGCACATTCTGTAGAGAATTTCTTGCGCTATCTGATGGTATAATTGCCGTTTCACCATTGCTTGATAAACCCCCTTTTTTCAAGATTTTTTCAAGCATGTGAAAAGAGCACTTCGGACGATTTTTTTCTTCGACTATAAATTGGGGCAATCCGCAATCGAAACAGCTCAACAAATTAACCAGGTGTGGGGGCCCAATAGTGCTAGAGAAAGCACTGTGCGGCAATGGCTCAACAAATTTCGTTCTGGAGATTTAAACTCGAAAAACTCGACAATTGGGTGCCCCACAATCGGAGTGACCGGCAGGAATCGGCACGTCTCGAGGTTCCTTCTGCATTGCTTTTGCGCAGCAGAAACGACCTGTTTTTGGGCCGAATTGTCACCTGTGATGAAAAATGGGTCATGTATGATAACAGGAGACGTTCCGGACAGTGGTTGGATTTCGACGAACCACCGAGGTAATTTTCAAAGCCGAACCCTCACGAAAAAAATTCTGGTCACGGCTTGGTGGTCATCGGCTGGTGTG
This sequence comes from Cooperia oncophora, assembly GCA_036418165.1. Classification (NCBI taxonomy): domain Eukaryota; kingdom Metazoa; phylum Nematoda; class Chromadorea; order Rhabditida; family Trichostrongylidae; genus Cooperia; species Cooperia oncophora. The sequence continues at coordinate 6,798 of MU951251.1, forward strand.
ATCCACTATAACTTTTTATCACCAGGCCAAACCATCACAGCAGAACCCTACTGTGAAGAAATCGACGAATTGTACCGAAAATTTTGTCAGATGCAGCCAACACTTATCAAAAGAAAGGGTCCGATTCCTTTGCATGACAACGCCCGCCCACACGTTTCACAAATCACTATCCATAAATTGAACGAATTGGGGGTTGAAGTTCTACCTCAACCGCCATATTCTTCAGACCTTTCGCCAACCGACTATCACCTTTTCTAACATTTTCAGAACTCCCTTGCTGGAAAATACTTCATCAATCAGGACCAGGCAAAAAAGCCTTAGTGGATTTCGTGAATTTTCGACCACCCAGTTTTTTGATGGGATTTCTCGACTGCTGTCACATTGGCAAAAGTGTGCTGATTCGAATGGTGCCTATTTCGATTAAATCCGATGAGTATTAAAAAAGTTACGATCGTTTAAAGTGAAACACCCAAAACGCTGAGAACTTTCCGGACAACCTAATAATAACGATAATTATAATAATATTAAGACGTAATAAAGTGTTTCATTTAATCGTTCAACTCGATATTGTATTCGCATTAGAGCCGCTGAGGTCAGCAGTCGCCTCATGCAACTTAATGAGGTCACACCCCAGGCGATAATTAAAAGGGCGAGATAGGCTCCGCCCTATTCTACAGTAAACTTACCGTATACCCGCCCAACAATATCTGCATACTCAGTTTTCTCATTAGCTGGGTCAACGGCAAATTGTACGGTAGTTGTTGTAGTTTTATCCTTTAATCTCTTGCAAAATCAAAAACATCTCTATGAAGCGGGGTGTTTCCTCTTTTGAAACGCTATTTTCCAGACGATCCGCTGGTTCTGACGACATTCAAGATGGGTTTTTGATGTGCGAAATTCTGAGCCACTTACAAGCAGAAGAGAAGAAGACCTTGGCACAGTTCGGCGACGGTGGGCATTTGCACGGTGTTGCACGTTCACTGCTCCACTAGTTCTGGTTTACATGTCTCACTGTGATGACATGCTCCGGCACTTGTGAAGCTGGAGCAAGCTCGTCGGGCCATCATGGTAAGACCAGTCAACTCAGGAAAAGGCTCTCTAAATGGGTTGACACGTCGATGGGAAGTAGCAGTGAAGCAAAATGCCCCTCCCCCACCCGTCGATTGAAGAACTTTCCACCGGTTCCGATACGAACGAACCAGTTTGCGTTGTATTATTCAGTTATCTACGCACTTTACGATTTCATGCTCACTATTGTTTGACATTTTGTAGTCCTTCACACATCTTGGTTCTCTGCAGCACTAGTCCCGCTCTACAAAACGTAGCTTTTCCGCTGTTCGTTGCTCACCAACCATGCATTTACAAAGCACGCCCCCCCCCCTCCTTGGCGGCCAAGGACGACCCCTTCGATGGGACTCGCGGATGCTATACCCTGTTTTCAACGGCAAACAGGGCCGGCGATTTCACTGGTCTAAGGTAGCGTTCAGAGCTTGCGTAGACGCGCGCCGACGCGCTACAACGTTACAATTACGATAGCGCTTCAAAGCTATAGAAAGACGATCGGACGGCACGATGAATTCCCGTTTTCGAATGCTCAACCGCTGTGTTTCGAGAGAATATGGGGCAAGAGGATGGTAGATGTTCCGGTCACGCAGTGTGGTATCGAGTGGCAGAGGACCGTCTGCTGTGATTTCGCGTCTACATCTTGTGCGTCGACGCGTCACAGCGCATTACAGCGCGTCATCGCGAAGTTTGAGCGGCACCGGAACACGGAACACGTTTGGTGCCAACTCTTTTTCACTAGGTGGAGTACTTGGGCAAGAATATCCTAACTTAGGGATTGTTATTTTCTTGTGGAAAATCTTACTCGAAGTGCTGGACCTATCGCGATTGAAATTCGATTTGAACAGCTTTAGTTCCCCGCCTCTACACCTCACCTCTTTCCCATTAGCTAATATCAACTGGTCAGAGGGAGTGGGTCTACTTGAGAGAGCTTCCGACGACTTTGTTAGCTTTCTCGCCGTCATTAGGTTCCGCCGGACTGCATTACCTACGGAAATTGCACAATGTGCCTTCGAAGGGTATCTTACCGTAGGTGTAGTGTTGAAATGTAGAACATTAGTAGCCAGCTGACTTGTCTGTGAACAGGAAATGCCGAACGGAACCTCGGAAACGGCTCCAGTGGGACCCCTCCGGCCCGGAACATTTTTAGGGTAAAATGCCGAGAGACCGGTGCGTTTCGAGGATTCCAATCGGCTAACTTACTTGTAATGAACTCTATGACCCCCTAAGGGACAATGGAACACCCATTCCATAATGTTTGTCCGGCAGCTTTGGAGTGGACTTTAGCGCGGAGTCTGGAGGCAGAGTCAGTGGAATAAGAGGTGACACTTTAGCAACTTTGCAAGCTTAGTTCTTTACCTTACGACTTTCAGCCGCGAAACTGGCGCAAGGTTGTCCATTGCGGACTACACTAACTTTAAGTTTCCCAAACATTTTTCAAGGTCATTGCAAACCGTTCCTACACTTGGAGCTACAGGAATTCGAAAGATACCACGGTAGAGAATACGGTGAGCAGTACAACATACAGTCGCACAAGAGAGCAAGAGGAAGCTTATTAGTGTTGTGATGACCCCATGGTTTTTCAGGATTATATATGTATCGGCATACATTTAATTTGAATAATAATGCAAGGAGTCGCCTTGTTACACGTGAAAATGAACGAATAATATTCATCAACCGTTCACAACTGAGCAGCCGTTGGTACCTAATTTGCCTGCAACTGATTGCAAAATGAATTTCTTGTGTTCTCAAAGAATCAACATTTTTGCAACTTGTATCAGTGAGATGGAATGGAGGGGGCGCATTTGCGATCATGGGGTGCAACTTTGAAATTTGAACAGTATCGGAGAGGAGGACCGCATTGCTGAGAGAACCACAGCGGCAGGCAGAGCACGTCCTACGCTGGGGAATTCAAAAAGACTGCAAATAGAATTGGGGATGGGCAAGGAGCTTGTGCCAGGGGGAAAACTTCGAAGAGCTGGGTTGGTAGAGGTCGGGTTCTACAGGATTTTTACCCGACGGCAAGACGTTCCCTGATGGCAGGGCAGCTCCAACTTCATGACTACCTGAACGGTTTTCTTGGAAGGGTCAATGAAGCTTTGCACGAATCGCGATGTTTGTGAAAAAAGAAAAACTCCGAGATGTGGGTTGGATCCCGGGAACCTGGATGGTTATGACCGATATGGTCCTGCTATGACAGACAAATTAAGAACGGCGCGGTTCGGCTCAGAAAGAGAGCGTACGCTGAGAAGTGAAGGCGCGAGGCGTTTTGCTCTTTCGCTACTCCCCTTTATCGTACTGATTGCTTTACAAAAATTGATATTTTTTTTTCTTTACTACAGTTGACCAGTAGTTCTCACGAACATTGACTTCCATCACTTGAGGGCATCACAAGCCTTCACAATTCTTTACTTGATGGCTCGCACGACAATAGGAAAGTAGTGAAAGTGCAAAAGGCTCTCCCCCCTGCAAAGGAGGTTTGACAAAGTGACAGAAACTAATTAAACGTACTTTCTGGGCTCTCAGAAGATGAAGAAGAGACCAAATTCGAATCTATTAGGGAATCAAACTCCTGACCTGGCATCTATGAAGCGACTGACCTATTCACTACACCATCGGCAGCTTGAGACTACAATCTCGAATTTAAATACACATAGTACGCTCCCACACATTGACTGTGTGTGCAACTATCAGCCCCCCCCCGCCAGCTATCGAAGTAACGCGGTTTCCTGCCCTAACATGGTCAGGAATGGAGTTACAGGACCGTGAAACACGCTGATTTCTTCCTACTCCGCCCATCGTTTATGCTAACAGCGTCCAGGCGGCGCGTGTCGCGCGCGGCTCTCTTGGCTTTTTGCCAAGTCCTGTAATTGCGCTTTGGAATACAAGTAAAACGCAATTTCCTGATGCGGATAACATTTTAGGTGCTGCAAAATAAGAACCGAAGATGATGACGAGGGCTAGAACTCAAGAGCAACTGTGCTGCTTCTGCATATCCCTCAGAGGCCGCGCATCCTCACAGAACATGACAATAAAAACGTCCAAAGCTCCTCCCCCTCTCTCGTTAGTTTGAAGTATTCCTATGGCTTTAGAACCGAACTTGCGCGGATCGCAGAAATTTTCACCCATTCCAATTAATTTGCGTTTCCTTAACCTTTTCATTTTGTTTTATGTACATCTATTTTAACTGTTCTTAGCCTTTGTCATCTTCATCACCTTCTATTCGGACTTTGAAGCATGAGCAACACCTCAAATGTTATTCGCATCAGGAAATTGCGTTTTACTTGTATTCCAAAGCGCAATTACAGGACTTGGCAAAGTGCCAAGAGAGCTGCGCGCGACACGCGCCGCGCGGAACGCTGTTAGCATAAACGATGGGCGGAGTAGGAAGAAATTAGCGTGTTTCACGGTCCTGTATCTCCCTGCGCATGTTAGGACGGGGAAACCGCTACGCTTCGACAGCTGGGGGCTGATAGTCACATACACCCTCAATGTGTGTGAGCGTACTATGTGTCTTTAAGTCGGCCTAAAACAAAGTAAGATCGACGAATGCTATGCTGGAGCCCTCCCCCCCCCTTAACTCCTGGAGAATGGTTCGGCAAATTCTGAGATGCAGGATCGAGTTCAGCATTCCAAGACGTACTGTATCCCATCTTGAATGGCCACGGCGACCTGTTGACCATTTCTGGTTAGTATCAGAACTATCCGCCCGTTTGGCCACATCAGCCAGGATCATTTGGACCATCCCACCTTTTGATGTGACTCATCGACGATTCCTCGATTTATTTTTGTATCGCATCAGCTACAGAGAAGGAACCACCATTGGGGTGGGGAGGGGGAGGATTTATTGCCTGAGACTCCTGCCTTATTGAAAACCAGGCATAGGGCGAATTTATGATGGTCAATAACGTGACCGCCCGTTAGAAAAAGGTAATAGTGGACAGCAGCAAGTAAAATTAAGCAAGCGAGCAAAGACAGGTCCTCTGTTATGGTTTTCGTTAGAGAGTCAAGCGAAATCACACTCATAGTGTGCAGTAGGCAGCGCGGTAAATGTTTTCAGTAACCGCTGAAGAACGTTTATTAACGCGTGACTCTTTTGCGTCATCAGAATGCTCGAAGATCGTTGAAGTAAACGAGTGAGCTTTATCTGAGGACAAAGAGTGATAACGTAGCGGAGATACTGTGGTCATTTTTCTAGCGGAGCATTGGTAACAGGCACTACTTTAGCACTACTGACGCATGGTTAAACCTACAATAGTGGTCACTAACAGAATCTCTGTGCTTTCCCCTAACACTTGGCCCAATTCCCATGTTTTGAAACACGGCCCATTCCATCTTTTTTTTCTCCTTTCAAATGAGCGTTTGCCAATGTCTGGTGTTTACCACAGGGTAACAACATTCGTCATTCGTTGGAAATAGGAATTAGCGGTTGAAAGAGTTTCATTGATAACAGTACCGAACTCATAGTAAAATGTCCTTACATTCTAGCACTCCTTTTGATCAGCTTTCACATATCCGTCTGTTGTGGCTCTTATCATTCCTCAGTGGCGGAAAACGTATGGCTTTGACTTTCTGCCGCAAGCCGAGTTTAACGGTTGAATCAATCCGATTTGCTCATTGGTTCTTGAGCCGTAATGGTCACCTTCAGTCGCAAGAGGAGTAAAGATGCGAACAGATATGTGTTGACCCTTGAGTGATACCTTATCTCGACTTGTCTCTCACCACTTATGTTCCCTAACTACCTCTGAATTGCTTACTGGAAGCACTTTGCCCGGGTTGCTACAAATGCCCTGAATTTTGAAAGTTTGCTATCTGATGTGGGCCCTATGGCATCTTATGAGCTGCTATCACTATCTGCCACCCACCATTAATGTTCTGCCTTGTGTCTTGCTGGTTTGGACCAATGCCCGTCGTTGCTGCTGCAGAGTTATGACTTTGATGACCCTCATCCAATAACCCCCTGTGGTGCCTCATCAGCTCTGATCACTTTCCTGACACCTACCAATAGTTTTCCTGCTCGACGCCCTACATCTTCTGTCAATTTCAGCGTCTATCGCTGTTTTCAAGAAGGGTCCGATCAAACACATATAGACTGACTTAGCGGATTATTATATAACAGTACTCCTATTCCTTGTGAAGCTTATTTAACGCTTCTAGGCAATCCTTCCAAGTTCTTTCAGGCGAGCCTGAAAGAAGCCGGGCTCACAGGAAGTGTGAGGGCCCGTCGTCGGGCGGTCGAATCCGACTGGCATCTGAGGCAGCGTTCAGACTTGTAGCGCTACGTCGCGCTACAATTGTACCAAACTCCAGCTTCCTTTTATGTTTTTTCTTTCTGAATTCAACCCCTTTCTCTTTGTTTCTCATGTTTATCTGATGCTGAGCTCCTCTTTTCTACTTTATCACATTTTAATGTAGTTATACCTCCGATACTCTCTGGTATAAATACCATTTTGAATTATCTCACTTACTAATGCAGAGGCATTGATTGTATAGGTTTATTCGGCGTGCGTTTTAGGAGCGGTATATGCAATGCATGTAGTATGCACGATACATCAATTACGTCACATCTGATGACATCTAACCACAACTATCAACATCATAATGGCATTCTGACTTGTTTTAACTAGAGTATTCTTACGAGTCCTAAGCGACAATAATGTAGTGAGACGGATTTTATCTGGCGCGGTTTATTCTTAAGTAATGTCACTATATAATAAACTGACATAGGATGCACCGAAGTAAGGGATCGTCAGTTGTAGGGTGTAAGTGATAGAACTACGAAGCGGTCGCATAATCTGACTGGTGAAGGTGAGAAATAAACATACAGGCGAGCAAACATGAAAGCATATAGGTCATGAACGATCTTTCCATAGCAAGTGGCAGGCGATAGCGCTTACATAACTCTGCTGATATCTCGTCGACGGAGGTCAAGCTGGCATCTGCTCAAATCTAAAAGCCTGAAATGCTTACCTGTAGAATAGTGGGACCCGGGGTTTTGATTCCTAATCCATTGAATAGGGCTAACCTGCCATAGATAGAATTGTGGCGGTAACCCTGCCCACTCAAAGAAAATTGTACCAAGACGCCGGACCAGTCACGAAGGACAGTAAGCAATTGCTTACGAAGAAATGTTTTCGAGACGCTCGTGATTATTGATCCAACGAACGATGGTCAACTTATTTCCCCTTTCTTTGCAAGTAAGAGATTGCGTTAGAACTTAAATTTTCTTTATGAGTCTCACGTACTTGAAAATGAAGCTGTGAACAATTTTTATATACATATATGTGTGAATGGTGGTCTAAGGAGAACATCATGCAGCTTATCAGTAGTTTATAATTCACTTATAATAGGTTTCGATATTATGCGCTGGACCAGTCGTTTTGCTGAGCCCTTACCTGACTTCTTGTGCAGACACTATCTTTTGATGTGCTACAGTTTCATCTATCTCGGGAGCACACTAATAGTCGTTGAACTTGCGAAACGGCACATTGTCTTTTTCATTTAACGAATTCTGCCTCTGCTTCACTCCACTTATTGGTCATAACTGGTCTGCCTCGGCAGAATTTTGCCACCGCTCCAGGAACGTCGAAAACCTGGATGACCTCATCCGGGTTTCGTCACGAGCGATCTCGTGACTCCGCCCCTTTACTGGGTAAAGGGTATCATCGATCGATAATTCAAAATAACACTTTTTGATAGAGAATGATTGATTTTATATGTCGAACAGCGATCCGTCCTCGTATAGAATGAAAACAATTTCGCAATCGGGATCAACACGAGGCACCACTGCAAGACATCAAACATCAATAGCAACTCTGAAACTAAATAATTAAAGTCAAAACGATATATAAAATCAATCATCACAGTGTTCTCTATCAAAAACTACATTAAAATGTGATAAAGTAGAAAAGAGGAGCTCAGCATCAGATAAACATGAGAAACAAAGAGAAACGGGTTGA
>MU951257.1:0-14561 GCA_036418165.1 Cooperia oncophora
TCGCTAACGCTAACGTGCTACTGGTAGGCAATAGGTTGAAAAATGGAACTAAATCTCCCCCCGTTATCGTAATTCGGAGTCGTATCTTCTGCAATCCATCGAAACATCGAAATGCTGCCTGTCCCATCATCACACTAATCCCGAAATACCAGCTTTTTTCCCAGAGAAGGATGTCTCAGTTGTATAACAGAGACACTGATAAATGTTTTTCAAGATGAGGTGTGCGAAATTCGCCAAGGGAGAAAACATAAACAAGTCCTTCCCCTCTAAAAACAGGAGGGATCAGAGTAGAGCAGCAGATTAGCTGTCAAAAAACGTACATCTGCACAGCTGGAGGGTTCAGATGGAGTTTGCACTTAACAAACTACTTTCCCACGTGATGTTCTCGGTGAGTGTATTTATCTATGATTCTTCTTGTATATCCAGAAATTTTATTAACTCATGTACACTAGATCGAGTTTCCTATACACATGTTGATACAGTGGTTCTATAAGTGTTGGAGGATACTCGGTCATCTTGAATGGTCCAAATTTTTCCACGTCTGATAGGTAGTACTTGTACCAGTCGCCTGACATGATGTCACGGTAGTGTCTGAGAAATAAGCCTGTCGAAAACAATTTCTCTTTGGATGGTATGCGATAATTGAGGGTAGAGAGACCATGCTGATATGGCCTATTGCATTTATGGGGACTCAATATCCACCTAGCACCAGTGAAATATGATTTTCCACATGATGTACCCACATCAGAAAAACCTAGAAAACCTTGAATTAGAAAGTGTCGACATGGAATCCGGCCGTAAGCCTGAGGATTGGAAAGGAAAGTTGAAAAAAGAGAAATGAATGTTCAGAGGAAGCCATCAGATCAATAAGAAATCGAGGAGCTCCTGGGAATCCCGCTTACTTTTTTGGGATCTATGATACACTTCGCAGTATATCCAATGGATGTAGGTGCTGAACTGTTGTGATAGACGAGCGTTGGTAGATGATCTCTGAGCGTTTTCTCTCCCTGAAATTCTCCTATGTGTAATCATTTTGAGACTACCCTGTGTGAACTCATTACCCATCCGACTATTCATTGCTTTGGCCAGAATCACAATTTGACGTCAGTTGATGATCACAAAAACGTAAAAGGTTACAATCGTTTTCTCTCCAAACGGATGTGATAGTCGCGTTCAGGGAGTCGAATGATCCCCAAGGACGAGTTTCTTGCCAAAACTTTAAATTCAGATGGGTAATGAGTTCTGAGAGAGCAGATAGTGACCAAATTCATACTCGATTGAGTACGTCATGTACTTGATCTACTTGATCTACTTGCTCCTGGGCCGTAAACTCGGAAGACTTTCGAAAACTAAAGTTAAATCTCTTATAAGAGACAAAAGTTTCCTTCCCAACGGTAATATCAAACCCCAGCGGATCAATTTGTACTTTGAAGGCGAAGACGCCGTTAGCGAGACCGTTACCACTAGGCCACGGTGGCACTGTCCAGCGATCGATCAGCAGCGCTTACGAGCCAAAACTGAGTTTTCGCAAACTTTGACCGCCCAGAACTCGTCTGGGTTCCCCGTAGCACTTTTAATCTGCATATTCGTAATCAGCATTCGAGGCTCTATCGATGTACCTAGGTCTCCATTCAAAGTTCCATGGGAAGTTCAAACCATTCCCTTGTCAGAGGAAATGGGGTTAATATGCCAGAATTCCGCGCCCCTGAGCAGCCTTTTTGAGGAGTGTACCATTATAAGGCCTATCAAGCTGCAACATACCGACCCGGACGCCCACCACGCCCGCCCGCCCACAAATGGACGACCGTACCTGATGCTCGTATTGCTTCATTTGCGAAGTAATATGAAGCGAAGGGATTGATATGAAGCGGCTGCGGTGCTGCATGGATATATGAGCACATGCGTGCAGCCGTATCTACCGTAGCGGTCATTGGCCTTTGGCCTACGGGAAACTCTGTTTTCTGACTCATTGCAGACTAATGCTTTCTTCGTAGTTTTGTGACCGTTCCACTTCGTTTTTTCGACATTTTCCCATTATATAGCACTCAGTTAGCATTTTAGACAGATTACCAAATTACCATGCCAAGTGTCTTTGAGGGACTCCATGTGAGCGGAATTGACTCCACCCTTTGTTAGTAACTGCTGCTTGTGTGCTCTGTGCTCTGCACTGGGTTGCGTGCTCTCCTTCTCTTCCGCCTTTCTTAAAGAAACGCCTAAAAAATCAGCTGCTGGTAGGGGTTGTCGATTTTTCGGCTTCTCTAGAGGCGAGTCAGCTAGCATATTCTTTTCAATTCACCTCTGCACCTAAAAGGTGCAATGTCCCAACCTAAAGAAAATGTATCGTTGTTAGAGGTGTTGTCACCATACCAGAAGCGCAGGTCTCATCATCATGTGATATGAATACTGAAGAGGAAGACTATCAGATAGGCCTAACCTCGTATACAACGGGATCTGTGCCGTTCTTCAGCACATACTGCGTCACAAATCGAATCATTCCGATATTCGGCTTTTCCGTCATGATTTTCCTGCAAAGGGCATTTAAAAAAGTCGACATGCGACGAGTAAATTCACGCTTTATTAGAACGATTTATCGTAGTTCACTGACAACTCAACTTACGTAGTATAGGCAGACAGGGTTGTGTTCGTGTCCGTGGGCAAAATACGCTCATCTAAATCGGCATAGATCGTGTAATTGGAATGATGTCGGCTTCGATGGATACAATCCTGTAAAGAAAAAGATTGTATCTTTTCAAACAGGCAACGCTGGAGCATCTCTAATCCGAAAGGTTAGCATTACCTCATAGAGTGTCCACTAAAATTCAACGAGCGGCTATAAGAATAGCTGTTCAACCAGTACGTAACACTGTTGTGCAAAACCCATCAGGCACATCGCACTTGATATCCGTGGTAGGGGTGGGTCGCACATGGTCTTGAGAAAAACTTTTCCGAACTCACGAAAATTTGGCCAATTGTTGATTGATGCTGTATATTACTGATAGGTGGCCACGCGTGCAGGAAAAGAATGTTTGAATCAGTTGATGTAAATGTAAGGGTATCATAAAAGTATGCCCCATGACTTTGCAGAAAAAAGGTCGAGGGCAAGTGATTACCATATTATTGTTTTATTGTTCCGAACAGCATATTAGACGCAATCTAATAAAATAAATCCCCCACCTGCGTGCCAACAAGATGCCATTCGATACTCGGTCTGTCTTGCTTTTCTCTGAAGTACACCACTTCGGCCTCACCACTCTTTACGTAATGTTTTATCAGCTGAAATACTGTGAAATGTTAAATAATAATAATAATAATAATAATAATAATAATAATAATAATAATAATAATAATAATAATAATAATAATAATAATAATAATAATAATAATAATAATAATTATAAACAATTATAATAATAATAGTAATACTAATAATAATAATTATAGTAATCATAATAATGACACTGATAACAATAATTAAAGTAAGAATAGTAATAATAATAATAATAATATTCCGTAGGATAGTGCGATGTGGTTTCTACCGCCGAGGTTACGCCGGTAGGCAAGACAGCCTCCATATTTCGCGATGATGCGCGTCGACGCGCTACAACTACAGTTGCGCTCCAAAGGTATAGATGCGAACGCAGTCGCGAGTATGGGGATACGATGGAGTTGCTGCCTAGTCAACCAGACTGCTTTCGATCGCTAGTGGTCGCCTGTGCCTGCGCTTGCGCCCATAGCTTTCTATAACTTTGGAGCGCTCGTCCCGATTGTAGCGCGTTCAGCGTGTCATTGCAAAGTCTCTACGCTGCCGCACATGCACTGTAGCGGCCCGCATTCTCCACAGCTGAAACATCTGGGGCAGAAGATCACTATCCAGTGTAAAGAGCACAACTGTATTGCAGCATGAAACTGTTTTTGGGCCCATCTCCTGTTCTTTTGGAGCGGGATACGTATTTCGCTCTCGGGGCTAGGAACTGGGAAACCTCAAGAAGTCAGCTCCTGCAAACTCGTGTAACGGAGGTGGTTATTACCTCCTCTTGATTATTGGTCAATTGAATGATTAATTTACTATGTGAAGTACTGCAAACCTTGTTCGTATATTGGTCCACATCCTTCACATAGAATGTAAAAATGTTGGACACCTTGCAGTTTATAATGTTCAATGTATTCAGCAAAAAGCAGGAATTTCGTATCACTGCCATACATGGGTTTTACGCACATTGACAAAGTGTATTCTTGGATCTGCAAGTACAGTACAATGACTTTTTTTTTATTCAGTGACTTCTCACTATTCACAGAGTATACGCGCCGCAAATGGACACTGGTGATTTCTACAAACGATAGGATGTGACGAGTCTTGGATTGAAGTGTTGCCTAGGCGGCCTTACCACTACTCATGCCATCTTGAGTTCGCAACAGGCGGAGAGGGCTACTCTGGCTGCGGTTCAGCCAGAACTCTTGTCACACACTCTGTCGTTTGCAGGGATCATGACTGTATCATTCCTGATAGTTGCTCGGACTACTCTTTGCTGCCCATCTCCCTCTCCCCGCCCTCCACAGATATTAGAGAAAGGTCGTATTCCGGGACGCTTCTCCTCGGAATGACATGCTTGCTCCCATATCTCACATTTTCAATTTTTCTGGAAGATACTGAGTTTTTTGCACATTTGTGATCGTAACCGTTAATGTGATGTCGCAGGACCACAGCTAAGTAATCCTAGTTCTTTTTTTATACTGAAGAGACGCTCAAACTACTTTGGTGCACCCATTTCCAGTTAGATGATTCTGCTCACTATGGGATTTTTGCGTGCAACTTGCGTCCAGCAAGTAAGCTCCTTCGAGGAGAGATTTGAGGTGCAGCGCGCACGGTGCAACGCAACTTTCGCCCCGTCGTCGCGACTCGGATCTCGCCAGCATGCTGAGCACCACAGCTCCCAATAGGCCACTACGAAATAGTCGAGCGATAATACGTTTCCTTCTCAGAACGTTTTCTTATAACTAAGTAAACGCCTTTGACGCATCTCAGATGATGTAGTCATTAATGGGTGGGTGTTAAGCTTTAGGAAGCTACTTCAGGTAGCTTTTGGAGTAATCTTTCAAACGATCCTTGAACATCATGATGACTCACCGTCAATCGTGCGGTCGACAACGGGAAACTGTTTGATTAATCTCTTCGCCTTTGGTGGTGGTTATACTCATGTAATGAGCTTGACTACGTCGACAGCAGTATACAGTAAATTCAGGAAACACCACTGACTCCACCGCAGGTGTGATTTCCTTCAGGTTCACGTCAAGATATCGGCAATAAACTGCTTGCCTGAAATGGAGTTATCTCATTGTGATTTATTTAGCACTCAATAAAGTTCGCTGGTTCATCATTAATCTCCTAACAATGGAGGGCATTTCCTGCGTCATCAACGATCGAAAAAAATTTTGGTGAAACAGCCCCGAAAACTTATCGCCACGATTAGGAAAGGTGCAAACTTCGTCATTAAACATTAGCAGCCTATCCATCACATTTAACTCTGCGTTTAGCAATAACGTTATCCACCCCGAATGATTTGTGTGCGCGATGCATTCGTATATACTCGAAATCCCTGAGATCGGGTAGGCGTGGCCGCATGTTTCAACTTAACCTGAAGGTGTCTATGCTTCTGGTGAGATATTTTCATCTTGACACAATTGTTGTCGTGTCTCTGTCCAACACAGAACAAGATGACAGTTGTCCCAGACTGGAATATTCCACGAGTAACCAGTTCCGTGCCATGTTCAAATGCCACGCCTACTCTGGCTCAGGGATAAGGAGTGTAAGTAAGACGACGCGTGCAAATGAGATCAACACGCCTGGAGCGGTGTAACGGCTTAACCCCACTGACCCTCACTGTCACTTGCACTTATGTTGCACGTGCCGCACATGCGGCATCGCTTACGCGCTGTTCTTGCCGAGTCGCCGCAACTCATATCTCCTGGCTTGAATAGTAATTAAAAAGAATGGTATTGTTCCACTCACCCAAAGCGACCATCAGCTTCTGTTGTCACAACGGAGTAGTCTGGGAACACATATGCTCCTACCAATGTCATGGAAAGAAATGGCTGTTGGCGTCTGCCAGTGCCTTCTTTGATGTGTTTCTGCATTAGATCATAGAATGGCACACAGGACCTGATATGATTGGCGAATCGGTCATCGGACCCTGAAATCGCAGCCTCTCGCAATTTTCTCCTGCATTTGTTGGTTCAACTTACTGCTGTCCTTGTTAGACTTCAACGACGCCAGAGAGGAGGCGGAAGAGGGCAAATCAACAGAAAAGGTTCAGTGTTAAAGAGACAACAGGTCGATCAGCATCTATCTGCTTTGACTCGTATTCTCTCAAGTCGCCGATTCAACTGTTTTCTCAAAGCGGTGGTTCTGTCTATTCTCTATGAACAGCAGATCGATGCCCTGCCTGTTCTTGCGTGCGCTCCCCACAACGCCGATACTTTAGAATCCACCGAGAAAGTCTGTACATGACCAACTTTCGAAGAGCGGAAACGGCAAAATTTCACTGTCAAAGTTACCAGGAGAACCTTGGAAAAAGCAAACCTGTTGTGTTACTTTGCTGGAAGTCCGCATTAAGTCGATTATTGCAAAGAAATTCTGCTGTTGTTTCAGGCGAGCTGCTCGATTTGATACTGTAGTATGTGACTGAGAACAAACCAAGACCGACAATAGGTATGACAAGTGTCCAATTCCACCGCATGACCTAAAGACACATAATGAAAAGTATGGCATACCCAATACTGGCCACGCATTCGCGATGCGTTCAGCTTCCCTCCGAACCCCTAACATCCCTAAGCAACGCAAATTTTCCCTAGTGGTGAGAGAGCTACATTTTGAGCCGTCTCTTATTATATTTATTATTTATTTGTTGTTTAATTATCATTGTTATAATTTTTTTGTTATCATATTTGAAGAGTCGCAATAAATATTGCTGGCTATTTTTGTCGATCAAAGTAAGGTTGCGAGAGGAAGTCTCACCTTGCAGGCAGGGTCCATCCTTATCGTATGAGCGGAGCGAGGCCCAATTCTCCAACGTTCCTTTTGCTCTTCCCTCTACATTTACAAGCGAGATGCTCTCTCATGAGGGGATACAGCTGCAGACCTGGGTCCACTCATACGATCCCTTCAAGGCAGTTGGCACTATAAATCCCCAAGATGACTAGGATCTCCTGGTAGGATAGAATTCTGTGACCCTGGGCTGAAGCTGCATAGCGGTCTTATAAGGGCCCTATCAAGCCAGAACATTACGTCCCAAACGCCCGCCACGCCCGCCCGCCCACAAATGGACGACCGTTCCTGACGCTCGTATTCATTCATTTGCTAAGCAAATTATGAAGCGAAGGGATTGGTATGAAGCGGCCGTGATGCTGCATGCATATATGGGTACACATATGCAGCCGTATCTTCGGTAGCGGTGATTGGCAAGATGCCTACGGGAAACTCGTCCGAAATCGATTTTCAAGTCACTGAGAACGGAGGCTTTTCTTCGCAGGATTTTGACCGTTTCACTCCGTTCTTTCGCCATTTCCCCACTATACAGCGCCCTACTAGCATTTTAGGCTAAGTAGGAAACCATCGTGCCAACTGCCTTTGAGCTCAAGAAACTCGAACTTCTTCCTTAAGGAAACCCGATGCTGGGAGCGTGAAGGATGAAGGAACGTTTGTTATGACCTTGATTCGCCCACATATTCAGCATAAATTATATAGTAACACTTTGGAGAACTCCAGTAGTGAGCCGTAGCTTCGAAAAATGACCAGCAGCGTGACTATGATCTCAAAAGTGGCATGGTCGACTTACCCTCATAAAAGAAGCCCGGTGCGCCTTCAAATAGAACTTTCTAGGAATATACGTAGAGCGATGGTGTCAAGTGTATGGAAAAGGGTCAGTGCTATGGCGATTGCTACACTATCTGACAGCTGAGCTACATCGATGGGCAAATATGGGTGCGAGCAGAGCAGCTTGTGATTAAATAAACAAGCATCCACGTGGACACACGAATTCAGCTACCCATGAGGTCGGTCGTGAACTGTTGCTCTCCCTTCTGAACTAGAATGACGCCACAGAAAATGTCCAAGTAGACGAATTCACAGGAAAAAATTTCATTGAAAAAGGACAGTAAGAATCGATGTTCATCTACATACAAGGCGTCACAAATGAGTGCTGTATTTTGCGCAAGTTTCGAAGGACGTCCAGAGCTTCAAAGGAACAAGGACAGATCAGCTACAGGCTTTTGTAACGGATTTTACTGCTATCTGGCAGCCCGGGATTCAGTAAAACGCACGGCAAATTGATTTTATAGACGATAGCAACCTTAGAGAGACATTCAAAGGACTCCTGAGCAAAACAGGAATTAGAGGTAAGGACTTTTGTTCAAGCCTGAAGAACGAAAGAACTCTGCGTCAGTTAATCATTTTCGGGTACGGTCATTCTATTCCCCGATTTTGCTCGAGGAACCCGTACAATACTCGCTCGAAAGTCATGAACGCCGCTTTCTATATTCTATGAAGCGTGGCCATGGTTTATGACTGCAGCCACTCTTCTGCTGAGCCAGGGGTATATCATTATACTGAGACGGGGCATCGCGCGCGGGTAAGCAAAGTGTTCACTAGCTAGTTGACTTGACACAGCGCAGCACTGCCACGTAGGATCGTGAAGTGAATGATACCCTGGCAGAATCGTTTGGCCGCATTCGGGACTAACAATGCTCACCAGGAAGACAGGTTACTGAGCTGATTTGAGTATTTGAGGTGGTATACTGGCACGTGGTACGCTTACCTTGTGAGCCGTCCGGGGATCGATTCCCGGATCGGCTTCCGCCTGAACCAATCGAGCCTTCACCCTTCGGGGGCCGTGAATTGGTACGAGGGTTCGCTACTACGATTCTAAATGGAGCTAGAATGCGTGCCGCATACCAAAGGGGGATCGAGTGACGGTGAAAGCGTGTTCGGTAGGGGCGGAAGGCGCATCTCCGGCTACCTTTTCTGCCAGTAGTGACTGGTCAGTGATCAAACCAGCAAGAAAACATAAAAACTTATTCTTTTCTGGTCAGCTATTAAACTGGTAACCCAAGCAGTGAAAAAGCGGTGTTGATTCGGATGGGGTGCAATATTTCAGAAGACAGAATTTATTACATTTGGTCACTACTGCCAGTGTGGTCTTACTGGTATATATATACTACCAGTCGGATCGCCCGGCTAACGCCGAGCTCTCCTCCTTCTCTTTAGATGGCTTGGTGGGCGCACTTCATGATGGCAACAAAATTTTTTTCATCCACTTAGCTGCTCATAATGCGTTATGGTCGAATCGTAATAGATGGATCAACCCACGGGCGAGCCCACATCCAGCTGCCACGCGAGCAGCTTGTGCGATGGCCCGGAATGTACGAAATAACTGTCTTAGATAGGGTGGGGATTATCAAGTCAAAACAACATCTTACCTTAGTTTGCTACTCTATTATGGATTAGCTCACAGTTTTGTTAGCGGTTGTATCCTACTCTCCTGCTATTATTCTACCCAAGCGTGCACTACGCCCCCCCCCTAGAAAGTAGAGGGGAGGGGCCCCTCACCGTACCCCCTCCCCTCTGCTTCCTTCACTTGCACATGCTCAGGTCGGGCTGAGCACGTGCAGGGGAAGGAAGCAGAGGGGGAGGGAGGCCCTTGGCATCCCCCCTCCCTCGGCTGCCACCCACCCTGCCCGCACGAGCACACGTCCAGCTGCCACGGCAGCAGCTCGTGCAATGGCTCGGAGTGTACCGAGTGGTTGTCTTATATATGCTGTTATCACAATCAAAACATTGGATTGATACATCTGCACCGATGGGTTCCCGGTTTGGCTAGCGGTCGTTTTCTTCTTTCACTAACGTGTTTAATCCCGTAAAGCATTTTGCGGACGGACAGACATACAAACCGACATACATACATACCGACAAACCGACACACAAAGTTTCTGCTTTATAGAATGTAAGGATTGCCTCCCAGAAAGCAAATTTACCGTCGTTGTCTACTCCAGTGGATTTGGTATCACTTTGCAGCGTGCAATATCGTTCACACTATTACCCATAGGTCGACAGAAATTTACAGAACGCCCCCCATCACCCACTCTCCCTTAGCTAAGCCTAGGAAGAATATGGGCAATTTTGTGAGCTTCTCTTCTAAAACAGCTATCCGTAAAGGTTTTTCTGAGCACACGAAAACTATACCTGGACCATATCCTCCGCCATACCCTCCGAAACCGCTGAAACCGCCTTCATATGGATTACCGAATCCACCGAACTGGCCAATGCATAGCGTGGCCAGATTGAAAAGAAGGACAAGAAAAGCAATAGCTCTGTCCATCCCTGTATTAATTTGAATGTAAAGCGGGACACATAGGACTCCAGTGTTTTGCAGAAAGTAACTATATGAAGAACAAAATCAGTGGTCAAATTGTTCACATAGCTGTAAAGAGAAAACGTCAGATTTTCAAGCTCTCTCGAAATATTCTAGCCTGAATACATTCTTTGAGATAGCATTCCGGTAGTACACAACCTATCGTGAACAGAACCGCTGTACTAGTAGAGAGTGGCCTGACACCTGTCTTTTACCCTTTAATAGTATGGTAGTAAGCAAAAATGACAAATACTCAAGGTGAGAAAAAATGTGCAAGCGAAAAAGTTGAATGTATGCGTGTCTGATTTTCGATCATAACAGGCGGACTGTTTACAATTATCACCGTAACGGGAATGTGACAGAGACTTGTTGGAACTTCATACCTATCAAAGTAATGAGATTGCGCAGTGGAGGCCCGCAGTGCCCGTGACCCAGAGGATGGTGGATCGTAGACGCTTGCCCCTACCTCTCAGGGTGGCAGAGTCCCCATCCGCTGAATATTTACTTCTCAGTGATCCCAACAGTGGGCCCCACCGTTAGACAAAGACGCGACCGATCGCCCGGAGGAAACAGTGGCACGAAAAGATAGGGCACAGTATTGGGATGAGTGAGACATACACGAGTGAGACACACCCCTCGAATTTTCCCTCCTAGTACGACCGCGACCTCTCATATTTTCATATACCCCTTCCATTTTCCTATCTCCCTAGCAGCTCCCTCCAACTCCCTAAGAATTTGATTCAAACTCATTAGCTCACGATTCAAGCAGTCACTCTCAGAAATCTGCACTACGAGTGAAACGGTGAAAGTCGGCAACAGAAAAAATTTTGCTTGCGACATGGAAAATCTCCTTCCAGGCCAAATGCGACCAGCCTCTCCAGCAACAAAATACTCCCACCCACCCCTTGATGGGATTCTCTCAACGACGTCGCACCTTGCCGGAAGACGGTGGGCTTGGAAAACATAATGTAGACAAGCAGAAGCAAATACCTGTCGGATGTCTCAATGACATCTGCTGCTAATGGGGGCCATCTTGAGGAAAAACTGTAATCTCACTGGACGACGTCGCCATGTGCGATGTACATACCTCACTAGCACAGCTGCTAGAGGAACGGGCTAGTAGCTGGCAAGAAGGGTATGTGACGTAAGGACCATGCGGCGTCGCAGGCAACAACTGCAAATAATTATATCTTAACCATATGATGTGTATAAAAGTACAAAACTTTCATCAGATAAAATGATCCAAATCAAATGGAAACATCAATAAGTTGGCGCATTTCGTAAGTACACAGATGACTAACCGTACAACTCATACCCTGGTTCGCTGCGGCTGGTGGAGCGTGTCCGTGTGACCGCCCCTGGTATGCCGGCAACCTGTATGATCCTTTATCGGACTTAGCAAGTGGTGGATAACGATATGATGCGTATGGTTGCCGCTTTCAGTTCAAGCGCTGTAAGCAAGTGCTTAGGTGCCATGGACCTCCCCAAACACAAACCCCAGGTACATAGAAAAAGGGATTTTTGCGCTGCTCGGAGTGTTCCTCAGAAAATCTCCAACGCGATTTCTCATGAATCCCAAAAACTTCAGAAACAAGTCGAGTGGTTAATGGGAAGAAGGAATCTTTTAGTATCCGAGGCTGGGTCCAGATTTGCAAACATTAAAGACCATAGTACGCTCACAACACATTGAGGGGTGTATGAGACTATCAGCCCCCCAGCTGTCGATGTGTCGTGGTCCCCCCGCCCAAACATGCCCAGGAATGGAGATACAGGACCGTGAAACACGCTAATTCCTCCGCCTTACACCTTTTTGCGGCGCAGATTCCCGTCCTTCATAACATCCGTCGTAAGCGCGCGTGTCGCGTGCGGCTCCTTGGCACTTTGCCAAGTCCTTTAATTGCGCTTTCAAATACAAAAACGCAATTTCCTGATGCGGATAACATTGGAGGTGCTGCAAAATAAGAACAGAAGATGGGTCAGAACTTAAAAGCAACTGTGCCACTTCTGCAACATCCCTCGGAGGCCGCGTATTTCCACGAAACATGAAAATAAAACGGCATACTCGTTAGTTTGATACAAGCAAAACGCAATTTCCTGATGCGAATAAAATTTTAGGTGTTGCTCATGCTTCAAAATCCATGTACAAGGAGATGAAGATGACACAGGCTAGAAATGAAGCACAACGATGTAAATGTAAACAAAACAAAAATGAAAAAATCAAGGAAAGGCAAATTAGTTAAACTGGCCTGTAAATTTCTACGATCCGGCGCCAAAGCCAAAAGCCATAGAAATACTAAAAACAAACGAGTGGGACGCTTGGGTTGTTTTTATTCTCATGTTTTGTGGGAATGCGCGGCCTCTGATGGATACTGCAGATGCAGCCGAGTTGCTCTTGAGTTCTGGCCCTCGTGCGTCATTCTTTCTTGAACTTGTGGCAGCCTCCAATGTTTTAACAATTCCGCATCAGGAAATTGCGTTTTACTTGTATTTAAAAGCGCAATTGAAGGACTTGGCAAAGTGCCAAGGAGCCGCACGCGACATGCGCGCTTACGACGGACGTATGAAGGACGGGAATCTGCAAAAAGGTGTAAGGCGGAGGATGGAGGAGTTAGCGTGTTTCACGGTCCTGTATCTCCATTCCTGGACATGTTTGGGCGGGGGAGCATGACACATCGACAGCTGGGGGCTGATAGTCTCATAGCCGCCTGCAATATGTTGAAGCGTACCGTGTGTCTTTAAGTTTTCAGAAGATCGTATTGGTTTAAACTAGGACAGACCATACATTAACAACATTCGAAGATATTGCAAATGCAGCGATTTAGTATGATTGCAAATCCAGCGATTTAGTAAACCTTATCGACTATCTTTTACGGAACAGTTTTTGTCTCTTTTCTTATAACACGTTTAAGCAAACTAAAGGTGTCCACAAGGTGGCAATTTTAGTCCACTACTGGCAGATCTTACGCTTTCTGTCATGGAGTATTACTATGCTAAATCCAAAAAGTTTAATAACAAAGCAGAACGCTGTCGCATTGCTGAATAGACACAGGTCGAATCCGCACCGCCTTCGCGGCAAATCCTCCTTATGCGTGGAAAGGCGGTCCCGGCCATCAACTGCGGCCATGTCGGATCGCCCGCTTTCGCTACAGAAAAAATTTTTTTGTAATTCTAGAACATTACCCGTTTCACATTTGGTATATACCCCCCCCCCCCCTAGTGGACGGTTGTGAAATTTTCGTAAAGGGGAGGGGTGGAATGCCGGTAGTGGATGAACTGAAGTGGAAGTATATGTGTATTTGAGTTGTTGTAGAATGAATAGCAGGTAAATAAACAAATAAATAAATGCAAAAAATTGGTAGTAAGTTATGAATTTTCGATTATGACCTCATATTCACTGCTGTTCTCACTTGCCTTGCGACTATATTATGAAACTTTTGCAGCAGGCGCCGCCGACTCGCGGCGACATCTCATCCTGCTGGGGTGTCTGCTTCCAGTTTATGTTTACGCCGTCCCCCCCCCCCCCACAGAATGCAGCCCATTCGAATTTTCTGTAACAAAATTCGAGTCGATCACGGAGCGGGTTCATCCAAACACTGCTCGCAAAAATCGATCGAATCAACCTCGACCCACTTCTTACTCCACGTTTTCCCGCTGCTCGGGTAGTTCCGGGTTCGAACTTCGAAATTTTTACTTGGTCCCCGCCTACCCAGACAAACGCCCGCCGACTGCAATCTGCCGGGCTCTTTCCAACGCCCAGTTCGGGTGTGCCTCCTTCTGTTTATCTACCTGCCCACTTTTTACTCGAGTCCGTTTTCCCGCTGCCCGAGTAGTTCCGGGTCTGAATTTTGAAGATTTGCGTTAGGCCCCGCCCGCCCGAACAAACGCCCCGCTCACTTCGGGTATGCCCCCACGGCCATTGTGGGTGTAGAGAATGATTTTCTCCCGGGTCCCTGTGATCTTCCAAAGGAATTTTACGAATTTGACGTAATCAATTTGACCGCCCCGCCTTTTGTTGGCACTACTCACTTCGGTGCACGCCCCGTCTATTGTGTGCGAGGCTTAGTTTGTGTGTATTCGGTATAATTTCAACATGCCCTCACCCCCATCCAAAGTTGACGGCGTTTAAGAGTTTTGTTGATTGAACGTTTTCAAGAGACC
>MU951260.1:0-12774 GCA_036418165.1 Cooperia oncophora
AGGAGGATCGCCCGGCGAAGACGGCCGATCCGAATGGTTGCTTGATAAACCCCCTTTTCCCAAGACTTTTTGAAGCATGTCAAAAGAGCAACTTCGGACGATATTTTCTTCAACTACAAATTGGGTCAATCCGCAGTCGAGACAGCTCGACAAATTAACCAGGTGTGGGGGGGCCCAATAGTGTTGGAGAAAGCACCGTGCGACAATGGTTCGACAAATTTCGTTCTGGAGATTTCAGCCTTGAAGATGAACCTCGTAGCGGTCGACCTAAAGCAATACCTGACGAGGATTTGAAGGCGTTTGTGGAGGCTGACCCATCCCAAACAGTTCGAGAGATTGCAGAAAAGCTAGGCGTTGGCAAATCCACTGTTGCGGATGGTCTGAAACGCATTGGGAAGGTGAAAAAACTCGACAAGTGGGTGCCCCACAATTTGAGTGACCGGCAGAAATTGGCACGTCTCGAGGTTTCTCTTCACTGCTTTTGCGCAACAGAAACGACCCGTTTTTGAACCGAATTGTCACCTGTGATGAAAAGTGGATCATGTATGATAACAGGAGACGTTCCGGACAGTGGTTGGATGCCGACGAACCACCGAGGCAATTTCCAAAGCCGAATCCTCACGAAAAAAAGATTATGGTCACAGTGTGGTGGTCATCGGCTGGTGTGATCCACTATAACTTTTTGTCACCAGGCCAAACCATCACAGCAGAGTCCTACTGTGAAGAAATCGACGAAATGTACCGAAAATTGCGTCAGCTGCAGCCAGCACTTGGTCCGATTCTTTCGCATGACAACGCTCGCCCACATGTTTCACAAATCACTATTCATACGAACTTGAACGAATTGGAGGTTGAAGTTCTACCTCACCCGCCTCATTTTCCAGACCTTTCACCAACATTGCTGAGAAAAAATACTTCATCAAACAGGACCAGGCAAAAAAGACCTTCGCAGATTTCGTGGATTCTCGACCACCCAGTTTTTTCTTTGATGGGATTTCTCGACTGCTGCCACATTGGCAAAAGTGTGCTGATTCGAACGGTGCTTATTTCGATTGAATCGATGAGTATTAAGAAAGTTATGATCGTTTAAAGTGAAACACTCAAAACGCTGAGAACTTTCCGGACAACCTAATATAAGATATTGTATGGCTGTTGTCCATACTGTACTAACTGGGCATCGGCTAGGCCACAGATGTACAGTAATCGCGTAGGCGGAATATGCAAAGACACCGCAACTTCGAGTAGGAGTTGAAAACGTGGCGCTGCCACGATTCAGATTGTTACAAGCGAAATCCGTAGCTTCTTGCTGATGACTTCTGAGCGCGATTCACTGCAACGATACGAAAAGCTCATTTTTTTTAAAACAAACGATATGCGATATTGAATTTTCTTGTCCTTACAACTTTGAGTGGCCAAGAATGACAAATCGTCTTTTGGACTGTATTCACAACACCCGTCCGAAGGAATAAAAACTGCTTTGGACACCGGTTGGCCTGTGCAACGTATTCTAACCATCAGTGCCAATCGTTGAGTAGGCGTAGGACGAACGGCGCATCCCAAAACGGATTGATCAACCCAATAGACTTATCCTTGCCTTGCTTTAACCAGTAGTTATCTCAGTTATATCGTCTAGCGTTGACGCCTTTATCTACTATCGAAAGAATCGTAAAATATTCCATTCAGTGCAGCCATTGTTTATTTCTTTCAAAAAAGAGATTCAAAATAGAAGAGAGCGCTCTACCGCACTTTGGAGCGATTACGAAGGAAGCATCTTGCCCTGAAACCTTCCGCGAGAGGTGAGCATGGTCCCGCCACAGGGAATTTCCGGAAATGCGATGCCCCCCCCCCCCCGGGATTCCTTCTTCTGCTACGAACCCCGCACCCTTGGCTGGGGATTACCCAGAGTTCGACGTGCGCTGCGGGCAATGGACAGGGCTGATGCCGTTTGGACTCCAGAAATTTCGGCACCGAGCTCATTTTTAAATTGCCTAAGTCACCAAATCCACTAAAAACTTGTATATAGGGGTAATTCAACATCCTGATTACGAGTATGACTCATTCTTGGCGCTGGCGCCAAGAGAGGACACTACGATTACCTCCTGGGCTCAGCCTTAGCAGAGCGCAGATAATCGTAGTGTCATCCATTAGCGCCAGCGACAAGAGTGAATGTCATATTCGTAATCAGGATGTTAAACTACCCCTATATACAAGTTTTTAGCGGATTTGGTGACTTAGGCAATTTAAAAATGGGCTGGGTGCCGAAATTCTGGCGACATTCATTCGTTGTGCAATAGTTCGTCTGATTACGGTGGCCCCAATTGCACAATGAGGTTACTGAAGGGAATAGTTGATCATGGGCTGTTTGTCAACCAGAAGTGCTCTCGCCGCGAGGGTCCAGGGGTATTTTCACGAGGCATCAACCAGTCCAGTAGTTGGAGGGAGAAGGTAAAGGAGGAGGGATCAGAGAAGGAAGGGAAAGAAGGAAGGAGGAAGAAGAAAATGGAAGAGAGGAGAGGCTTCCCGGTTGACAAGTTCCCTTAGACGGAAGTCAGAGGTTTCCTTTCCAAATTTCGGGCTGAAATTTCAGCAACTACTTCTATACCATATGAGCATATGAGGTGTTTATGAGGAATTCCGCTGCAGGGGGATTCAAGTGCTAAAACGTCGTTGGTGCGCTCCTCGCCATGTGCGATGGCCGCGCGCGGCTTGATTTAGCGCGCGAATCCGCTGTGAAATTTCGAGGGTTCTTTTCCTCAATTGCTCCTGTTTCCTTCTCATCACCTCATAGAACTTTATATTATCTCTCTTTTCTCTTATATTAGACCCATAGAAGATTGCTATGAACCTGTTTCGCGTAGTACCTTAATTTTCTATGAGGAATAGATCCGGCATGAATTTCTTCTGAAGTTGTGTTTTTATTTCAGGCAGGATGATGGAGGTGGATATGCCGTTGCCACCGGCCGTAATCAACTTACCATGGGTAGAAAAGTATCGGCCAGAGTCCCTGTCTGATATGATATCTCATGAGGAAATAATCAAGACCCGTATGTTTAATGTCCTACCTCTTTTTTTCCTTTTCCGTCTTCTTTTGCCTACATAGCTTGCTTCAGATTCACGCACAATTTTGCCATTAAGATTAGGAATGAAATTCAGTGACAAAGTAGTCCATGCTATATACGTGTTTGTTTGAGCTTTCACATTTCAGTTACTCGCT
The DNA here is from genome assembly GCA_036418165.1 of Cooperia oncophora. Lineage (NCBI taxonomy): Eukaryota > Metazoa > Nematoda > Chromadorea > Rhabditida > Trichostrongylidae > Cooperia > Cooperia oncophora. The sequence continues at coordinate 3,215 of MU951260.1, forward strand.
TCGTGAAATCGGACAGATTACCACACTTGTGTTTTATGGACCACCTGGTACTGGTAAAACAAGTGCTATATTGGCAGTAGTGAACACAATGTACTCGGACAAACAGCGAAAATCAATGGTACTTGAGCTTAATGCTTCTGACGATAGAGGAATCGGGATCGTGAGGTGGGCGATCCCAAATTGTTTTTCTTTGTGTTTCCTTCGCCTGGAACTATTTCGATTATTCACTTTTATCTTGTTAGCCCGACAAATGAGATCAAAAGCAGAAAATAGAAAATATGGTCAAGAGGATGACAGTCATGTGTCCTTTGGCCAAAATACAATTTCGAAAACAAATATAGCAAGTACGATGAAAAGGATCACAGGACTTTCTGGAGTTCCGGAAACGCAAGTAATACAACTTGCACACTTTTACTGCTGTAGTTTAAACTGGGGTACATTGAAAACTGGGGTCCAGAAATTGAAAGAAATCGAAACTGGAGCTTGGAAATGAAAACGTGTAAGTGTTAATGTGGCAAAATAATTGCGTAACTTTTTATGAATCCTAGCTCCCAAACCGATAGAATCAAGTCGGTGGAATTGAAAACCTGAGTTGGAAGTTGGAGGCACGCTCCGCGTCCAAAAATGATTTATGCGGCTGGGATATTGATGATAAGGTGGCAAATAACACGAGAAAGATACAATGTAGAAAAAAAATACCCCATATAGAGCCCCATCCTGAACCGCACTTGCACATGCGAAGAAGGGCGTGGTCGGACAAGTTTTCACTTTGGTGTCGCCGCATTTTCTTTATCACCTCACTCCATTCGAAATGGGAAGAGCTAGCGGCGGAATAAGCGCACCATCAGGAAATCTCACTAATGAAAGTTGGGTGTTGCTAAAGATATTGGGTGGGGTGGTTACTTGATCGCAGGATGGTCGCGCTTTCCTGAGGTGTTTTTGAGCTGCGAAAGGGGTACCTCCTGTATTTGCGAACTGGATCACCTCGTCCAAAGGCGACGCCTGAACATCAAATAAACGCGGAGCGTGCTTTCAAATGATAATTCAACTCTTAATATTCCTGAGGTGAGCGTTATGTATGGTGTCCTGCAGCACTTCCACATCAGTGCTGAGTAGAGGACATCATTGCAACTCAGCGACACCCCTCCCCCCCCCTCGTGGAACAACTAATTTTGTGACTATTATGTTCCTATGTTGACTTATTATGTTTATGTTTTGGGGATCTCGCTAACCCTCATAATCTCCTCTCTTTTCTCTGGAAAGAAAAAAGTTTCAATATTTTATCCCACTGTGCGGACTTTCTCCTCTACTTTTGTTTTTTGCTTCACATCAGTACGTATTTCTGAACTGCAGGGAAGAGATCATAACATTTGCGCAGACGAAGTCACTCCAGAGAGATAAGGAAACAACGGACCTAAAATTTGTAATTCTCGATGAAGCCGACGCTATGACAAAGGATGCACAGAATGCATTGAGACGGTACTTTTTGCCTTTCTTACCAGTTTTTTCAAATAGTTTCAGAGTATGCTGGTTTCAGAGTCATAGAGAAATACACTTCAAATGTTCGTTTTTGTATAATCTGCAACTACCTCTCCTCTATAATTCCTGCTATTCAATCTCGGTAAGTTGATTTTTTGAAAGGTGTGATGCTTAGCACCATTTCACCACTTACTTTCAGGTGTACCCGATTTCGATTTGCCCCTTTGTCTATTGACCATATCTTGCCTAAACTTAATCACGTGGTAGGTGCATCTTTCCATTCTGAGAATATCTGCTAACACCCATATATGTCTCCTTAGATTACGGAGGAAAAGCTCTTCGGTTACTGAGGACGGCAAACAAGCGCTGTTGAAGTTGTCAGGCGGCGATATGCGACGTGTTTTAAATGTCCTTCAGGTACTCTTCACACATATTTCGTTATTTCCGCGTGAAATTATTGCAATTTTTGGCCGTGTTCACCCTTAACTGCCCCAATCATGCAAAATCAAGCCACTTTTACCCGACGGTTTTATACAAGGGCAGACTTGACTAAAAAGCTGCCATCTGGGGCAGTTCGACCTTATGAACACGAATATCCCATCCGCTTGCCCAGACTTCGCTAAAATACCCTAGAATTACCAAGTTTGCCAAAAACCTACTTCTTGGGGTAGTTTACCTCCTGAACACTAATATTGCATCTTTTTGAAGTGTTAGGAAGATTAAGTGTGGAGTGAAGGTAGACAAAAGATGGCGCTCTCTGCTTCTCTCGCCTGCACCCTTTCCACAAGAATGTGATCTGTTACTCTGTTAACGCTGCGCCTTAGTAAAGGGAGTTTCACTATTACAAGCAACCCAAAAAGGTGGCACTTTTCACCATCTCCCTAACTATCCTAGCACACCGCTTGGCACGGAATCGACTATGGTCCGTAGGCAAGCATGGGATGAGTCGCTTGCGAATCATGCGTCAGGCGGTTTCAGACTGAAGAAATGTGATGTTTGCGTTCAGGAGGTCGTACTACCTTGGGAACAACTTTTCAGCAAATTTGGTGAGCTACTGTTCTTTTGCTCCGGTGTCTGTGGCGCGGGCGTCAGGAGATCATCGGGCAAGCGGTTTGCTCGAATATTTGTGTCAGAAGGTTTTGAACCACTCCTTTTAGCAGAAATTTTCCCGCGAAATCTGCTCTCGTCGAAAAGCAAAACTGGCGGCCTGATATCATATAATTGGGTAGTAATAGTTGAACAGTGCATTTTTAATTTTTCCTTGTTGAGAATATTGCAGCTTTCCAGTCAACCCAAGTGTTTAGAGTGTCGCAATGGCTTCTCCGGTTATTGATGAAACAAGTGTATACGAATGCGTTGGACAACCTACACCAAAACACATTGAGAAAATTTTGCAGATTCTGATGAACGATTCGTTTGCATCATGTTGCCGGAGTTCGTTTTTTTATTGCAGCTCTGAGGAGTGATCTACTTTTATTTGAATTTCTGCCGCTTTGCGCATTTTTTGATGGTAGAACCTTACAGAGTTAGAAAAAGAATGTGGTGGAGAGGGCTATGCTTTGATCGACGTGCTTTCGAGGTTGCATGATGTTATTTTTCAATTGGATTTGCCCGCGAATGTAAGTTTTTCTTCACTTTTCTCGAGTGACAGCTTTTACTGTTACCGTCGTTCTCAGCATTATTTCAAAAAGCGAGAAATCTGCGGTCTTTATTCACCCATGAATCTATCTTCTAATCTTGCGACTCGAAATTAATCGAACTTGCACGGATGGTTTCTTCTCCATGAGATTCTTTCTGACTCCTCTCTTTCTCTACCTTCATAACGTTTACATATCCATTAATATGAGATCTGGGCCTTGTGCGACTGTCAGGTGTTAGGAATGGCGTCCTACCCTCCCCCGCGACGGCTTTTGTATAACTCCACATAGGACTATACCTATTATGGAGTCCACCCTGTTCAAACGCTGCGTCTGATTCTGATCTTCGTTTTGTTGCGCCAAAAACTTCTTATGTGGAACGTTTATGGAATTTAGCCTGACGTTTTGTCTAAGTCGTCCACAGAGGTCAGTTCATCAGTGCGTGAGTGGAACGGCGTTGTTAGTTGAGACCTAATCAATTTAATGATGTAGTACTTTTCGATGAATAAAGCTATCACTGAGTGGCGTCGTTCCGCGATGCAATGGTGGACCTCTAAGGGGATGACCCAGTCAAAAAGTCAGGTTATTTTGAATGAAAGTTAGACCTGAAAATACCTCATTGGCGCAGCAAACTGCAAAGTTTGCAATTATGCCGAGGTTTTAGAAGAGAGAAGTTGGACGCTATGTATGATATTGCATAATTGTAAGGACAGAGCACGACCTTCCATCTTTTTCCTGTAGCTGCCGGAAGGTTGGTGGACATCTTGCCTACAGAAAGTGTTTTTGAAATGCGCGAGCGGAATATAGCGATAAGCGAAAGGAGAAGGGGATGCTCGCCAATCCGTATTTTTCACCCCTTGAGCTGATTTCGAATAGTGTTCGCATTAGAGTGGGGAGAAATCGCTGCAAAAGGTGATTCCGTTCTGGAAGACGTTTAAATGATTTATCGCTCTGGATCCATACTTATAATGATCCTATCTGCCTTTCGTGCCTTTAATGCGTTTTATTATAGGTGATGGTTTGCCTGATTTCTGCGCTTGCTGACACCGAACAACGTTTAGGCAGTTGGCGCCTCGGATCGCATTCCAGATAGGAGGTTTAGTAGGAGCGTTCATGCATGCTCGTAGAATGATCAAAGAGGCTGCTAAAAAGTAGTCCTCCAAGCCTTTATACATGGCCCTCCATCTTTCTTTTTTTTGTTCTTTCTTCTCCGGTTACACTCACTTTGGATCATGACATGTAATCACTTTTGAGTATGCCTCCCGTTGATATAACAATTTACTTGCTTTACGCATTAATAGGTCTTTGGTATGTTATCGTTTTATCCATCATTTGATCTTCTGATTTCTGAAATACGGGTCTACAACGTGTTGTTGATCACGAAGTAGGCATCCAGTATCTCCATTTTCAAAGTTAAGTGTTGCAGTTTGTACGGTTTATGTAGTCTTGCATCGTATGAAGTTAAAGAATCACAACCTGTTAGCTTCATTGTGAAGGTGTCACTCCTTACTTTTACCGTACTTGAAGTCGGACGTTCGGTTTTTTTTTGAAGTCTTAATGTAGAGAGATATAATCTGTCCCTACTGTGTAAGGTTTTAGGCTTTTCCCGCCTTGACAGAACGATTGATCAAAGATGCAGAATAGTAATCCAATGGGAAATCCAGTAAGTTTCCACACTGTCCTCTTTCTTACTAATTTTCGAATCAGTTTTTTCCTGTTCATATGTTGTTTTACTTATTCCACTTTTTCTCACAGAACATGCCACCGGAAGTATGATGAACACTAAAAGGGAGTAATAATAATGTTAGTTCTCTTCCAAAGAAGCTTGCTTTTCCTCTAACACTTGACGCTGAATTGCCCGTCGTTCATCGAATAACAAGGCGTCCTACAAAGATTTTGATGGGAATGTATCACAATACAAAAAGGCACTAGCATTTAATGGATATGATAAGATTCGATTATTTCTGACGCCCCTGCGTAATGTACAACGTACAGCTTATTTGTCGCAGGCCTCCGCGTATCACACGACAATAAGTACAATGATTTAAAACAACAAAAACCTCATCATAGAGCTACACTGTGTCACAATGATTTAAAACCGTTCGATAATGAGCGCACAGAGAGTTTCCAGTTGGAATAGAAAAGGCTAACACATTCAGAATCGTAACGACTGTTTCGAGCTGTCTTGAATATTATATCGGTCCTGCCATAACGATTTTGCAAGGACGGGAAGCTAAGTTTTTTCCATCTCAGACGAGTCTGGTGCAATTTAGCTAGCCCTGTTCGACTGGAGAGCTCGCCTGGGTTGGGGAGAAGGGGCGGGGGGAGGTGGACCACCGAAATCTGATTCCCAAATTGTAGTGGGCTACTTGTCACTCCACATTAGTCACTATCTACACCACCTTCGCCCATTAGTAGAAAGAGAACAAAGAACAACGTGTTGAATATTCGCTGTTGATCAATCCGTTCTTGGGATGTGCCACGCCTCCTATACTCCTTATCCCTGAGATGGAGTAGGCGCGGCATTCCAGCATGGCACAGAATAGGTTACTCGTGAGATATTCCAGTTCGAGACAACTGCCATCTTGTTCAGTGCTGGACAGTGACACGACACAATTATGTGAAAATGAAAATATCTCCTCGGACACAGCCACGGTCAGGTTTAGTTCAAGTACGCAGCCACACTTACCCCGTCTCAGGGATTTTGAGTGTACTTCCGCTCAGAATCGTAGCGGCTCGTTGAATGAAGTAGGTCCCCTACATGACCTGCGGTGCCTATGTATAAGCTATTGCTCTTTTTCTCTGGCTATTAGACAAATCTAGCACAACTTGTCGCCCCCAGGAGAAGGAAAGCCCTTTCGTCAACATGGGGACGGCGAGCCAGTGCTGAATCTGACCCTAGGACGGCCCGTTGTTAAGCGGGGCCCAACTGTTGCTTGCACGTTTTTTCCTTAGCTAGAGAACTAGGTGGAAAAACGAGGATCGAAGACGAAAGAAGATGAAGGCATGTCTCACCTGTTCTAATGGAGCGTCAATGATCTCTCCTACAAGTTGACGACGGAGTTCAATTTCATCAGCAAATTCGTCTTTAATGACACGTTTACCAGTCACAGGATCGACAATGTTACCTGAATCCGTCAAACATTCATAGATATTAAATCGATAGATGAAAGCTGAAGCGTTTGGAGCATTATAACCCAATCAAAGCAGAATGTACACTGAAAAAGCTACCATATTTAAATACAACACGATCAATAGCATGAGCAACATTAGTGGTAGGCCTTTGATCAATTCCAATTCGTCGTATCAGCACAGTATCGCCAAGCTGTCCTTTTGATTCTCTGCAAAGGCCGTGTGTAAAGCTTTTGGAAGCAAATATATCGTGAAGTAGAACAGAATAATTGAGAACTGCGTTTAGGTTGGAATCCACCAATTTGCAGTTGTAGAGGGAAGTGCTCTACTGTGTATCTGGTTCATTAATAAGTTATCCAACCCCATTTTTTCGAAGTTTTGGTCAAAACCTCAGAATTCGCCAGAGTGCCATCGCTTGGGGTTATCTGACGTCTGAAAACGACTATCGCATCCGTTTCGCATGAAAGTGGCTATGTGCGCCAAAGTTGGCGGAGCCTCTTCGATAGCCTTGGAGAAAAAAAAATGGGAAGCACCCCCAATAACTCTACTCGTTCAGAGGATCATATAGCGCATTACAGTGGCAGATTGGAGCTCTCAGAATGCGTACAATGACGTGCAAGTTAATTGCAGATAACCGGACTGACCTGGAGCTTTCCTGGTTAGCTAATCGCTCTTCCTCCTCACACCCCCACCCCTCCCACTCCAGTAAATCTTATGTGGAGTGACGCAAGTTATGCAATACGTGTGGTGTCGCAAAGATTATGACAGACCGCAATGCTCGCAAAATATTGACAATAGCGTTGTCTAAATTGATACTGCAGTAATTTTAACATCTCACCGATCCAGAGCCCAAAACTCAAATGCACGGGCAAAGTACTTCTTCAGGTATACATTGAACTCGTTCATACTGCATCTCACCTAAGATTAGACCTTCGCGAACTGTATGTGAGTACAAAAAAACCTTGTTACCTGTGCACATGGAACATGATCGATGCCAATGTTACTGAGCTTGACTACCTTTCCCATAAGTAACTCTGTTCCTACACGTGTTTTGAAGATTGACGTTTTCGGCATCTTCAAGAAGATGATTGCTCGGATAAACGCATCAGTGAACACTGTACAATCCAATATTTGGTAGATCTACCCAGTCACGTCTTCCAAAACAATATTTAGTATAGAAATCACTTTATTATTTCACAAAACATCCAACAACATTACAACAAATAATGTAGAGTACCCGGATTCTTTCAATGGGAAACAAAGCGCAAGTTTTTATGCCATGGATATGTCGCATTTATGGTCAGGGTACAGCATCGTTGTGTGAAATACATAAGGGTCGTACTTTTCGGCTGGGGAGGGGGGGTCGTATTCAGTCGTTGTTGTGAAAAAAAAAGGGGGGGGGGGGCATGTGGACGCGAAAGAAATCTGCCGCTTTGGGCAAAAATTCCCTCGGTTGTTGACTTTTCGCGTGATTTCCCGGGGTGAAAAGTTGGGGACGTGGGGGAAACGTGCCGAGACCCTTTTTAGGTGGGGGGGGGGGCGCGACTGTCGGCACCAATCTCACACGTCACGATGTACTGCATTCACCGTACCAGATAATGTCCACAGGAGAAATCGGGATTTTCTCAGTGGTTTGTAAAGAAGTTAGCGGACAACGTAGCCCAAAAGCTGTATAGCGTATACCTTGACATATCCGCGAGCAGTATGCGACGTATCCCTCATGCAAAAGTGAGTGGGAAAGATAATTTTGTGCGGTGACATAGACAGAAAACCAACAATGTCTACTCCCGCTCTCGTACGGACGTTGCCATTTTATCGACTTTTTTCAAAAGGGACGGATCCGTCACACTTGCCATCCAATCGAGCATTTTCAAGTCATTGTTCAATGTGCAGAGTTTCGCTCTAGAAAATAGAAATAAAATTACTTTCAGAAATATACTGATCTCATTAAGCCAACCTGTTCTCTTCAAACTGCTGCCTTTTCTCTTTCAACTCCGGTGGTGCATCGTCCACAGGTGGCGTCATATCACTCATTCTTCTTATGTAATCTGTTGTATTCAGCCGCTTTCGCCCCACCTTCTTCTCTATTCTTAGCCTGAATAATAAACTTCAATTTAATGCTGGCGAATACGCACCCATTAAGTATACCCCATAATTTCAAAGCCGTTGGAGCACGTGGCCTGCCGTACTTCATCAAAAACGTGACTGCCGCCGTTCTAATGGGATACATGGGGTCACGCTCCTACGATGATAGGGAGAAATTTCACGTAATACGGCCCCATTAAAACTCCTTCCCTAATACGATCCCCTCCATCCAACATCATCTCTACCATATTCGAAAGTTTTCCCGGCTTTCTGCCAATTCTCCAACGTTTTTTTTCAAAATTCCTCTGCTTCTTCTTCAAAAACTGAAGAAGAAACTGTCTCCTCCAACTGTCTCCCGTCAGGCGAGGTGGGAGAGGTAAATTACACATGAAGCAAGAGAACCAAAAAAAAAAATCAATAACTTAAAACAATTTCCTCAAAGGCAAAATCCTTCTTTCAGCGACCAACCGACTGGAGAACCCCAGCGCACGACGTGCCTCGGTGAGATATTACCGCTTTGATGATATTCTAAGCATGCCTTTGTCCACCAAAAAACAGAGTAGTACTCATCTCAAATGCTAAGTATTACCAGTCGGATCGCCCGGCTGACGCCGAGCTCTCCTCCTTCTCTCTGGCTCGGCTTCGCCGAGCTGGCCTGGCTTCGCCAGGCGCGCTCCATAATGGGGAACGGAACTCTTTTAATCAATGCGTTGCTCATACAGCTCTGTATTGGTACAATCATAACAGATAGAGCAACCCTGCGGATCCTGCGTTCCATAGTAACGCTTATACTTGCGGTCCGCGCCATAACGGCCATACAACACAGACAGGGTACAGCACCTTTATGTGAAACACATGAGGGATCATGCTTTTGCTCTGGGGAGGGGGGTCGTATTTGGGGTGGGGTAGGACAAATTTAATTTGATAGTTGAGTTTTTCTCCTCCTCTGGAAAAGTGGGGGTTCGCATATTGTTTTTTGTTTTATGTTTGCACTACATGCATTCTGTACGCCCGCGGGATATTACGCTTGCATGGTTATTGTTGGCCAAAGGAAATTTTCACAATCTGAGCCTCGAATACTCGGCATTAAAGCGGTGAGAGGTTAGCGCAGATGGTATCGTATCAGTTTTTATCGATTGATAAGATTACCTGTCACCCGTCATCAATGTCCTCATCACTAAATCTCTATCATTAGAGAGCTTGAACCGCCTTTAACAGCGACAACGA